>CAUYQV010000996.1:0-20839 GCA_963574575.1 Galagoides demidoff
ACCTCCAACTCCTGGGCTCAAGCGAGTCTCCTGCCTCCGCCCCCAAGTAGCTGGGACCACAGGTGCCCACCACAACGCCCGGCCATTTTTTGGTTGCAGCCATCATTGTTGTTTGGCGGGCCCGAGCTGGGGATTCGAACCTGCCACCTTATGTGTATGTGGCTGGTGCCTTAGCCAATTGAGCCACAGGCGCCAAGCCTAATCTTCTGTTTTTTTCCACGGCATCTGCCTCTGCAGGTGGGTGAGCCTGGTCACCCTCCGTCAAGGTATTATGCTCTTACATACTTTGTCCTCTTTCAGGTTGCGCTTTTGGGGTTGGTAGGCAGTGAGAGGCGGGAAAGTGAACATTTCAGCTCTCAGGATTCTCTAGGTATGAATGTGAGAGATGAGGCCTCCCCCACAGCTTGGAAGCAGAGCACTTTGGAACAAACAGTCCTAATGCACGATATTAGCAGGCTCTCCCAGGGACAAACCAGGCCAGCCTTTTCTTCTCCACATGCTAAGGGGATTTCCTCCTGCCTTTACAGGCTGCACCCCTAGAGAACATCGACAGAGTCTGCACCAGCTGCTAGCATTTTCACAGTAACATTCAGATGGGTCTGTACAGTCTACTTGAGAACTCAAGGCTTCATTCAACTACTGGCTCCACTCCCACTCCAGCAGCGAGCCATACTTATTGTGTAATCCCCCAGGAAGCACAGAGGCAGGCAGTGCTATGAAGTAAAAGCACCATCTTCTTTAAACCCTACTTACTGCAAGTTACATATAACTAATCATCATCACTTGTTAGTTCATACACAAGAGAATGCTTATCTCATGTGCTCTAATGGGGCAGACGGTATCTTTCTTGTACCCAGAGAAAAGGAACCAGTTTCTTTTACTTCTAGTAAACAAGAGGCCTAGAAATGTGTCCTAGAAATCTTTCAGACATTTCCCAGAGCAAGCAGATGTGATATGGAACAATTAAAAGTGATACACAGTACTGCTAAAGCAAAGATGTCCCCTGACCCTTGATACTGGAGAACGGGAGAAAAGGAAACTGCCTCAATTTTAGAAGACAGGGCATTCTTTTAGTCCCTTAAACATGTCATGCTCCCTCCTATGGGCCTTCCACACTGGTCCTCTTTGCTTGGACCACTCCTTGACCAACTTAATCCCCTACCTGTTCAATCACTCTTGCTTTTTCTTCAGGGATCAGCTGACATATCACTTCTTTTCCTAAACATTTTTTTAAAGAGACAGGGTTGCACTTGTTGCCCATGCTGGCTTTGAATTCCTGGGCTCAATCAGTCATCCTGCCTCAGCCTCCCAAGTAGCCTGAGACTACAGGCACACACGACCATGCCCTGCTGAAACATCAAAGATGTCTTCTTGTCAGAGGAGAGACTGGCCTTCAGAAAGGGCTTATGCTTTCACCAGAAATTGTGTCACTTTCTGAGGTCAGGGCCATTTAGCCCCATTTCACAGAAAAGAGTTTTCACCATTTGAGAATCACGATGAATGAGCTTCAGCCCAGCTAAGCCGCAGAAATGATTCCCATTGATAATATGAACATGATGTCATATGAAACTCAAAATGATTTTTAAAGAAACGTATGGATGTGAAATTCACTATTCTGCTTTTTCCTGGCATCTTCTGGAAAGGAGTAAAATAAAAGGTGAAACTGAAACAAAAGAAACATGGAACCTATACTTTTTATTTCTGATAATCTAAAGATACGTGTCCAAAATATTCCCAAAAAATTAAGAAGAAAGGCACTTTTAAATGATAAAGAGCCTTGAACTTAACATTTTTTGTTAGTAACTCTTCTTGTGCTTATAATACAGGCTCAAAGAGAAACAGGAAGAAAAAAAGGAAGAAACTTAGGGGAATTTTCCTCCTAAAGTGTTTTCTGCCCAAAGAACTATCTTTACTTTTAAACCAATTGGTTCAGTTCAAATCAGCAAAGTAGAAAGTCACTGCCAGATCCATAATTTAACTATCAGAGATAACTACTATTAATACATTGGTATTTAACATTTCATACTTTAAGCACGGAATAAGTTTATATAATATATAGGCTAATTATTACAGTGAAAGAGTAGGAACAACCCAAATGTCCATCAGTGGGCATTGATAATTATGGCATATGCATACAATGGAATGTTATTCAGCAATAAAAAGAAATGAGGTACTGATCTCTGCATGTATGAACTTGAAAACATGCTGAGTGAAAGAAGCCAGTCACAAAAAAACAAACATTATATGTTTCCATTCACATAAAATGTCCAGAATAGGAAAATCTGTACAGAGAGAAAACGGATTAGTGGTAGCTTAGGGCTAAGGGTAGGAAAAGCCAGAGGAAGACAGCGGGAGTCAGTGCTAGTTGGTGTGGGATTTCTTTTAGAGAAAACAAACATGTCGTGAAATTAGATTGTGGTAATGGTTACACTGCTCTGTGACAATACCAAAAAACACTGAATTTTACACTTTGAATTCAAATACCTGGTATTTGAATTATATCTCAATAAATTAGTTAAAGAAAAGGCAACAAATATTTATACAGGCGATTCTGTAACTGCTACATCCTCTCTTTGATGTATCACAGACAGGGTTCCATCTCAACAAGATACCCGGCTACACCGCCACTTCAGAGTAACTGTAAAATGTTCCACTGTCCTGGCTCGGTGCCTGTGGCTCAAGTGGCTAAGGCGCCAGCCACATACACCTAAGGTGGCAGGTTCGAATCCAGCCCGGGCCCACCAAACAACAATGATGGCTGCAACCAAAAAAAAATAGCCAGGCGTTGTGGTGGGTGCCTGTGGTCCCAGCTACCTGGGAGGCTGAGGCAGGAGACTCGCCTGAGCCCAGGAGTTGGAGGTTGCTGTGAGCTGTGATGCCACAGCACTCTACCCAGGGGGACAGCTTGAGGCTCTACCTCAAAAAAAAAAAAATGTTCCACTGTCCTTTACTTATCGAATGCCTTATTATTAAACAGAATTTTTTTCCAATTACCATATTAAACACCCATGTATATACATGTCTCTGCACACTGTGTGATTATTTTCATAGGAAACGAAAAATAGGACTGAGGGCACAGAGTCTGCACACTATAAAATGGTACATATCGCTCCTTCCCCAGAAAGGCCACGCTAATTCACACTCATCCCAATAAACAATACTTTTTTCTCTGTACTTCCACTAACATTGATCACCACCAAATTTCCTTAATTTCTGACCACAGATTCACAACAGACAATGATGGGTAATACATACTGTATGTTAGTGGCAGCTCAGGGCTAAGGGTAGGAAAAGCAGTAGGAAGAAAGCGGGAGTCAGTGCTACTTGGTGCTTATTTCCAATTACTATATTAAACACCCACGTATATACATGTCTTTGCATATATATATATATTTTGTTTGTTTGTTTGTTTGTTTGTTTATTTGAGACAGAACCTCACTCTGTTGCCCTGGGTAGAATGCCATGTGTCATAGCTCACAGAAACCTCAAGCTCCTGGGCTTGAGCAATCCTATTCCTTCAGCCAGATCTGGAGTAGCTGGGACTATAGGCATGAGCCACTATGCCCAGCTAGTTGTTTTTGGTTTTGTTTTTTTTTCCCCATATTTAGTAAAGACAAGGTCTCATTCTTACTCAGGCTGGGGGTAATATTTTTCAAATGTGTATTTCTTCACTCTGGGAGGCCGAGGTGGGTGGACTGCCTGAGCTCACAGGTTCAAGACCAGCTTGAGCAAGAGCGAGACCCCCCTCTCTAAAAAATAGCCAGGTATTGTGCTGCATTCCTATTATCCCAGCTACTTGGGAAGCTGAGACAAGAGAATCGCTTAAGCCCAAGAGTTTGAGGCTACTGTGAGATCTGATCCCATGGCACTCTACTGACAAAGTGAGACTCTATCTCAAAAAAAAAAAAAGTGTATTTCTTCAATTATTGAATGTGAATAGCATTTCATAATAGTCATTGGATTATGAAATACCTATTCTTCCTTCCCTCTTCCCATTTTTGTCATTTTATTAATCTTTTCTCACAATATGCTAAAATTGTTTTTACCAATTTATCTTTTAATTTTGCTTATGGTATACTTCTTCTTATATAATCTCATATTTTATATATTTAGATCTATTATTCTTTTTCTTTATGGATTCCAGCCTTCATACTATTTTACCATCCCAATATCATAAAAATATACTATATTTTCTTCTAGTACTTGTCATTTTATGTTAAACATTTTAATGTTTTATTTGAACAATTCATTAACTCCCTACTGATCTCCAATCCTGTGTCATTTCTGAATTCCCTGCTCGGCTTGTAAAATCTCTTTAAAAGATGACTTACCAGGCTGGGCACAGTGGCTCATGCCTGTAACCCTAGTACTCTGGGAGGCAAGGTGGGTATATTACCTGAGCTCACAGGTTTAAGACCAGCCTGAGCAAGAGCAAGACCTCATCTCTAAAAATAGATGGGCATTGTGCCTGCAGTCCCAGCTACTTGGGAGGCTGAGGCAAGAGAACTGCTTGAACCCAAGAGGTTGAGATTGCTGTGAGCTATGATGCCAGCACTCTCTACTGAGGGCAACAAAGTAAAACTTTGTCTCAAAAAAAAAGGACGACTTACCAACTGGGTGCAGTGGCTCATGCCTGTAATCCTAGCACTTTGGGAAGCCAGTGTAGGTGGATTGCTTGAGCTTAGGAGTTTGAGACCAGCCTGAGCAAGAGCAAGGCCCCCATTTCTAAAAATAGCCAAGCATTGTGGCAGGTGCCTGTAGTCCCAGCTAAATGGGAGGCTGAGGGAAGTGAACTGCTTGAGCTCAAGAGTCTGAGGTTGCTGTAAGCTGACACTACAGTATTCCCACCAAGGGCAGCAAAGTGAGACTCTGTCTGAAAAAAAAAAAAAAAAAAAGATGACTTACCTAATTGCTGAGCCCATTTTATGGCAGTCCCGGTGTCTCCTGCATTGCCTTCAGCTAAGCATACAACTTCTTGCCCAATCTTCCACCCAATTAATGGATAAAAGCCTTAGAAAGCAAATAATGAATAAGTCATATGACAAATACATACTTCATTACAGACTTCCACAATGGAATAATTTTATTATTTAAAAATACTGCAAAGTGCCTCTAAGTCAGACTGCCTGAGTTCAAATCCCAGCCCTCTAGCACTCACTAGTTGTGGTCTTGTAAGTTTCTAACCTCTTAGCCTCAGTTTCCTCCACTGTAAAATGGTCTGTCTCATAGAGTAGCTATTGTAAGAATGAATATACTGAGGCTGGGCACAGTGGCTCATGTCAGCATGTTGGGAGGACGAGAGGATTGTATTCCTTAAAGCCAAGAGTTTGAAATCATCCTGGGCAATATGGCGAGATGTGATTGTCGCAAAAAAAATTTTATTTTATTATTATTATTATTATTTTTGAGACAGAGACTCACTATGTCATCCTGGGTAGAATGCCATGGCGTCACAGCTCACAGCAACCTCAAACTCTTGGGTGATTCTCTTGCCTTAGCCTCCCAAGTTGCTGGTACAGGTGCCCACCACAATGCCCGGCTATTTTTTTGTTGCAGTTGTTGTTTAGCTGGCCCAGGCTGGGTACAAACCCGCCACCCTCAGTGCATGTGGCTGGTGCCGCAACCACTGTGCTACAGCCAAGCCCCCCTAAAATTTTATTAATCAATCATCCAAGTGTGCTGGTACATGCCTGTAGTCCTATCTACTTGGAAGGCTGATGCAGGAAGATAGCTGGAGCCCAGGAGTTTGAGGCTGTAGTGAACTAAGATTGGGCTACTGCATTCTAGCCTGGGTGAGAGAGCAAGACTTTGTCTCAAAAAACAAAAAACAAAACAATAGAAAATTTGAGTTAATAAGTTAATAAATAAAAAGAACTTCACAGTGTCAGGTATGGAATGTGGACACCAAATATTAGTTTTTATTAGCTATAAGCATGCCTATGTCTCTAGAAACACAGCAACAAACATTCTGAGAAATAAAAGGTTACTGTGAGGTTGGGGCACTAGTGAACTATGTTATTGTGTTTACTTGGAGTTTCTAAACAAGGTTCTTAAATAGAAACAATCTATAATACAATAACATTTTCTAGCTTCCATTTCCCCAGTTAGGGAAATAGGAAGAGCTTGAAGGAGGATGGAAAGCAGGAAAGTATTTTTAAAATCACCTCTTAGGAACCATGTTAGGGCAACAGAGCCCAAACCATGAGCCCCTAGCTCTGATAGTTCTAGAAGGATATAGTTCTACAATCTCTTGGTTTGTATATCCTGGGATTTCCTCCATTAGGAAGGCAATAGAGGAAATGGAGGTTTTAACCCTAATCATGCACAGATTACCACTCTAAAAAATTCATGAAAGAATTTTCTTTTTTTTTTTTAAGAGAAGAGAGTCTTACCTCATCTCTTGCTTTAGCCTCGTGAGTAGCTGGGACCACAGGTGCCCACCACAGCAGCCGGCTATTTTTTTGCTGCAGTTTAACCGGGCTGGGTTTGAACCTGCCACCCGGTATATGAGGCCAGCACCTGACCCACTAAGCCACAGGTGCTGCCCTAGCAAAAGAATCTCCTGACCCACAGAAAAACATTTAGAGCCCTAAAAAGAGGTCTTAAACAACAATAACACGTATTATAGATAAATATTTGGAAAGCTGACCAAACATCCTAACCCTACAAACTAAACTTTTCTACAATATCTTTCTTTTTTATACTTTTAATTTAAAGGTTAAAAAAAGAAACGGAAATTAACTATCTTTAAGAATAATGAGACATGATAGAGAATATCAACATAAAATGAAAAAATGGTATATCACAAAATTTAAATATGAATAGTAATGATATTAATAAGT
Source organism: Galagoides demidoff (assembly GCA_963574575.1). Lineage (NCBI taxonomy): Eukaryota > Metazoa > Chordata > Mammalia > Primates > Galagidae > Galagoides > Galagoides demidoff. The sequence goes on from CAUYQV010000996.1 coordinate 6,843, forward strand.
AAGATCAATTCTAACTGTTTACCTCCAACAGTCTTTTGAAGATTATTTCCAGTATTAATATCCAAAAAAGTTCCAGTTCCCATAGTTAACTTCACATCACCCGTCTGGAAGCAGCACTCTCCAAACATCGCTGATTGCTGGTCGGCAACCTACAAAACACATTCAGATGTACAACCCATTGCCCTTAGTGGTGGTTCATTTCACTATATCCCATTGCCCTATTCATTGTATTCTCATGATTAAACATTTCCTTTCTTTTTCTTCCTGTTTCTTTTTCTTTTTTTTTTTTTTGAGACAGAGTCTCACTTTGTTACCCTCAGTAGAGTGCCATAGCATCATAGCTCACAGCAACCTCAGATGCTTAGGCTCAATTGATTCTCTTGTCTCAGCCTTCCAAGTAGCTGAGACTACAGGAACCCACCACAACGCCTGGCTATTTTTAGAGATGGGGTCTCACTTTGGAGATGGGGTTTTGCTCTTCCTCAGGCTGGTCTCAAACTCGCGAACTCAGTCAATCCACCCACCTTGGCCTCCCAGAGCGGTAGAATTACAGTTGTGGGCCACCATGCCCAACCTTTCTTCCTGTTTCTTAAGTAAATAAAATAAAATCTCAGAGAACAGAGAGCAACAACTATAAGACAGTAGTTTCTCTAGGACTAAGGCTGTACAGATAATTAACATGCCTGAGGAATTTTTAATGGACTTTTAAGTATCTTATGAATAATCTTAGAAATAAAGATAAGAATAAAACTGTACAGAAGATTTTTCATTTTCAACTTAACAGAGGTTTCATTCATTAGTCAAAATAACTCACCCTCACAAATTTCTCTCATATTAAATGATAGTTGTATGTTTCAATAGATTAGATGTAAATTAAAACCATCCACATCCCAACCATACATTTTTTTTTGAGACAGGGCCTCAAGCTATCCCCCTGGGTACAGTGCTGTAGCATCACAGCTCACAGCAACCTCCAACTCCCAGGCTCAAGTGAGTCTCCTGCCTCTGCCTCCCAAGTAGCTGAGAGTAACATAGAGAAGTATGTTACTGTGTTTACTTGGAGTTTCTAAACAAGGTTCTTAAATAGAAACAATCTATAATACAATAACATTTTCTAGCTTCCATTTCCCCAGTTAGGGAAAAAGGAAGAGCTTGAAGGAGGATGGAAAGCAGGAAAATATTTTTAAAATCACCTCTTAGGAACCATGTTAGGGCAACAGAGCCTAAACCATGAGCCCCTAGCTCTGATAGTTCTACCACAGAACTATCACCATTCCGCCACAACGCCAGCTATTTTTTGTTGTAGCTGTCATTGCTGTTTTGGCGGGCCTGGGCTGGATTTGAACCCGCCACCTTAGGTGTATGTGGCTGGCACCTTAGCCACTTGAGCCACAGGCGCCGAGCCCCAACCATACATTTTTGTTAAAAGATTATAAATTTTGCTAACACAGTCATATGTAGATATACATATGGCAATATTTTAAGGGCCAAAACATATTGAAAGAACCCTTTCTTACTCATCTAATATCTTCCAGCCACACCTTAATCTAACCCTGAACTTATCCCTACATTGAGTATAATTGATCCTCTCCAATGACAATGAATGTGTAACCTGGGAAATTAAATTTACCTTCACTTGCCAGCTTCCCCACAACTATAGAGACCACCTATCTAGGAATAGGTGGTCCATAACTCTGCTTAAGTTGTTGCACAAAATCAAAAACAATATGAAAGGGCCCTTAAAAATCAAAACAGCAAAGTTTTCATTCTTCCCTAAGTTTCTTTACTGGTAGACGCTGGCTAAGGATTTTATTAAATGCACATACAACTTTCTCCTTTAGTTTAAATTACCCTATTGCCCAGGCACAGTGGCTCAAACACCTGTAATCCTAGCACTCCGGGAGGCCGAGTTGGTGGATGCTTGGCCTCAGGAGTTGGAGACCTGCCTGAGCAAAAGCAAGACTCTGTCTCTACTTAAAATAGAAAAACTAGCTGGGCATTTGGTGGGTGCCTATAGTCCCAGCTTCTTGGGAGGCTAAGGTAAGAAGATTACCTGAGCCCAAGAGTTTGAGGTTGCTATGAGCTATAATGCCACAGCACTCCACCCAGGGTGACAGAAGGAGACTCTGTCTCAAAAAAATAATAATAATTTAAAACAATTAAAAAAAATAAATTACTCTATTGCTGCTTATGGTTACACATATCAAATATAAACTAAACACTGGCCCCCATCACTGTGCCCTGCTTCAGAGTGCCAGATATAAACTAAACGCTATTCAGAATACATCTTTAAAAGTTTAATAGTTTTCTGAAAAACAATACACCAGTAAGTCAGAAAAAATTATGAAGCGTTTCTGTTTCCAAAAACACATAGGATACACAGTACTTCTGGTAATATCCAGCTCCCTTTAATTTAAAAAGAAAAAAAAAGATATTTTATTTTGCCAAGTACCTTTTGTTTTTCCTAATGCTAGGTCCAATTATTGATATATATTCATTCAGTTTAGAATATACTATATAAAGAGAAACCTTCAAGGTTTCTACTTACCAAGGCAACTATTGGTATAGGCACACCAAATATCTCTTCATCCACTAATCCAAAATTGTGGCTTCAAATAAAATGGATTAAAAAGTTAGTGACAGCTTTAATTCAGCAAATTGTCTTTAACATAAGACAAACAGTTATATGCTAAACATAATAGGCCCATCAATCATATAATAAAATGCTTTTCCCCACCAAAATAAAATGAATTCAGAGATTTGGCTGTTTCTGCATCTAATGTTATTACCTTGTATCCTTCACAGGAGGCAGGATGGAGAGTGGAACAGAGATTATGGAGGTAATGAGCCCACTCCAACACATCTGAGCACAGACACATAGCATCAGAATGCAAATATTTACATGTTTCAAATATAAAAGCATTTTAAGACATCGTGGTAAATATACAAAAGTTGCATTTGTCAGCTAAAAACAAATTTAAGAAAATTTAAACCCCAAAATTGGTGACTCAAAAAGAAGAAAAAAATCCTTACCAGATATGGGTCAAAAAGTCCAGTTGTACTAGCATTTGAAAAATCTGTGGCATATGCAGAACCTAAATTGACATTGGAAAAATACATTTATTAGCAGATCGCATAAATTGTGGAATAAAAAATAAAATCCTAAACCCTGAATGGATGTTCCCCCTTAGCCCAGAGGACCCCCGAGAAACCTTAAAACCCGAGTTCTAGCATGACAGGAAGGGAGGGAGGTCAGACCTCGTTCACTCCCTCCCTCGCAAATGGCCATCTGGTTTTTTATTTTTCCTAAGGGCTATACAGACCAGCAGTCTTTCCTGATAAGAGGTAACCAACCATAAAGTGGTTTAACCAGTCTATTGAGCATGTGCAGAGGTTTTGAGATCCTTGTTACCCCTTGACACCATGGGGCTGCCAGAATCTGGAAAGCGCAGCCCTTTAAAGGAGTTATAAAGCGTGACCTTGACCACACATGTGCATGGTCCTCCTTTAATAAATATTCATGACTCCTTCTGCTTGTTAAATATGCATATTTGGCCATTCTGCTCTTCATAAACTCCTTTTCCCATTCCCTTCCCCCCAACCCTTGAAGTACTTGTTCTTGGGTTCTTGGCTTATGGCCAGCAGCTCTGCTTTCCAGACTGCAAAAATGGCTACTGACAGGCTGCAGCCCTCTATAAGAAATAAAGCTCTCCTTTCAAACTGTAAATCAACACCTCTTCCAAGTTTATCAATCATGGCAATCAATGGGGTGACAAGTGTCACGGGCAGTTCACCCTCACATCCTATCCTGAGTTTAAAGACCTTTGTCTGCATTCAAATTCATTCCAAAATGAGTATTTTCGATGTGAAGTTTCCAAAAGCAACCTCTTACCTAATCATTATGAACTCTCGTTGTTCATAAAGCACTTTCACAAAAGCACTTTCATACACATTGCCACTTCATGATTCCCATTTAAAAATGAAGAAAGAGGTTTAGAGATGCTAAGTGATCACCCATAGTTATACCCAGCTGCCACAGGGCAGATTTGGCATAGAACTCATTGCTCTTGAAGTTAACACTGTTCTCCTGCCTTATGTATTTCAGGTTTTATCACTATTTTTTTTTTCATTTCATTTCTCATTTCATTGTCTAACTTTATCACCCTTGGTAGCGTGCCCTAGCTTCATAGCTCATAGCAACCACAAACTCTTGGGCTCAAGGCATCCTCTTGCCTCAGCCTCCTGAGTAGCTGGGACTACAGACTACATAACACTTGGCTAATCTTTAGAAACGGGGTCTCACTCTGGCTCAGGGTGGTCTCGAACTCCTGAGTTCAAGCAGTCCACCTGCCTCGGCCTCCCATCATGCTAGGATTAAAGGCGTGGGCCACTACGCCCAGCCCTATTATAATTTTAAAATTTCACTCCTCTTATAACAAGTAAATCTGGAGTAAGTCTAGTTTTATTATGACAATGTAGTTATTAGGATATCAAAAAGCAGTATGTCTGAGATACAGGAAGGAAAAATAGTAACTTTGCAAATCATTTCTCTTGGTCGAATGTCAGTTAGTTAGGACAGATCTGTCAGAGCGTGTTTACCTTTTGTGAGCTTATGTAATAACCAGGTATCAATAGTCCCAAAGCAACAATTTTCTTCCTCAACCGCCTTTTGCACCTTGAAAATACAACAGTACAAACTCAATTCAAGAAGACTAATTTATTAAGTGCATGATTAAATGCAAATCTGATAAGACACAATCCCTTTTTTATAAAAATTAATATATACATAGAAACACAATTTCCAGAATATACTTCAAATAGTTCTAAGTGATTATTAAGAGTATGAGATGTAGCAAGGGGAGAGGGAAAGATTTTCATTTTCTATACAGTATTTTAGTTTTATACTAAGTATGCCTTAGTTACTTTTGTGCTTAATTTTTTTTAAAAAGCAAAGTACAATACACCAGTATTTCTTGAAGCAGGGATGCACACAGTGGTCCACAGGTCAAATCCAGCCTGCTGCCTATTTATGTACTATGAGTTAAAGATGGCTTTTAGTGCTTAAGAAAAAAAGGTATATTTTGTGAAACATAAACTATTCAAATTTGTGTCCATCAATAAAGTTGGTTTTTGTTTTTGTTTTGCAGTTTTTGGCCAGGGCCGGGTTTGAACCTGCCATCCCCAGCATATGGGGCAGACGCCCTACTCCTTAAGCCACAGGCGCCACCCCATAAATAAAGTTTTATTAGAACACAGCTATGCTCATTTTTTTATGGATTACCTACAGCTACTTTCATGCTACAGTGGCAGAGTAGTTGTGCACCAAAGTGTTGGCCCTCAAAGCCTAAAATGCCATATTACTTGGCCTTTGTTTTTTTTTAAGACAGAGTCTCACTGTGTCACCCTGGGTAGAGTGCTGTTGCATCACAGCTCACAGCAACCTCACACTCTTAGGTTTAAGAGATTCTCTTGCCTCAGCCTTCCAAGTAGCTGGGACTACAGGGGTTAGCCACAGTGCCCGGCTATTTTTGTTGTTGTTGTTGTAGTTGTAGTTGTTTAGCTGGCCCAGGCCAGGTTGGAACCCGCCAGCCTCAGTGTATGTGGCCAAGCTACAGGTGCCACCAGTACTATCTGTCTTTTATAGAAAAATAATTTCCAATCCCTGACCTAAAGCATGTCAAAGGAAACAAAATCTCTTTAAGATAACGAGTAGAGAAATTGAAATGCTCGTTAGGATGTTATTAACATACAATTTCTTGAAATGCTGGCTGGGTGCAGGGGGACCATAATCCTAACACTCCGAAGGCTGAGGTGGGGTGGACTGACTGAGCTCACAGGTTCAAGACGAGCCTGAGCCAAAGCAAGACCGTGTCTCTTTAAAAAAAAAAAAAAAAAATAGCTGTGCATTGTGGTGTTTGCCTGTAGCCTCAGCTACTTGGGAGACCAAAGCAAGAGAATCACTTGAGCCCAAGAGTTTGATGTTGCTGTGAGCTGTTATGCCCCGGCACTCTACCAGGAATGACATTAAAAAAAGAAAAAAGACAAAAAACTTTTAGCAAACTGAGACCTTCCTTAATTTGATAACATATTTCTAAAAAAACCTACTGCAAATTGACAGTAAAAACTGAAATGTTGAAAGCTTTTGTTTCAAGATCAGGAACAAGAAAAGAATGTATAATCATCCTTTCTAATTGACATACTTTAAAGGTCTTTGCCGATGAAAAGAAAAAGAATTAAAAGCACCAGTAGAAGTAAAAATTTAATTATCTGCAAAAGACATAACTGTATGCACAGAAACATGCCCTCCCCAGAAAAGCTATCAAATATTGCCAGAATAACTAAGTGAATTCAGCAATATTACTGGATCAAAGGTCAATTCATAAAAATTAATCATATTTCTAAATACCAGCCAAAAAAGAAATGGAAAAGAAATAATTTTAAAAATGAGTTGAGATAGCTATAAAAACATCAGTTGCCTAACAATAACTCCAATGAAAGATCTACAAAAACCTTACATGGAAAATTATGGGACACGTTAATAGAAATTAAAGAAAATCCTTTAACGGGAAATTAGACATCATACCCACAGATCCCAAGACCTATTATTATAAAGATATCAATTCTACCAAAATTAATCTACAACTTGGATGCCATTGCAGCACTGGGAGTGAGGAGAGTGTTTGTTGTGAGTATAAATTGACAAGTTGATTCTAAAGTTTCCCTGGAGATAAAAAGGACCAAGAAGAGTCAAGACAAATCTGAAATGAAACCTGATGCTTACTGGGCGGCGCCTGTGGCTCAAAGGAGTAGGGCACTGGCCCCATAGGCCAGAGGTGGCGGGTTCAAACCCAGCCCCGGCCAAAAATTGGAAAAAAAAAAAAACAAACCCTGACACTTAGTTCATACTAAATACAAAATCAATTCCAAGGCCAGACGTGATGGTTCACACCTTAATCCTAACATTTTGGGAGGCCAAGGTGGGAGGATGGCTTAGACTCAGGATTTCCAGACCAGCCTGAGCAAGTATGAGACCCCCTTCTCTACTAAAAATAGAAAAAAATCATCTGGGTGTAGTGGCACCTGCCTATAGTCCCAGCTACTCAGGAGGCTGAGACAAAAGGATCATCTGAGCCCAGAAGTTTGAGGTTGCAGTGAGTTGTGATAATACCACTTCACTCTACCCAAGATGACAGAATGAGATTCTTTCTCAAAAAAAAAAAAAAAAAAAAGACAGGCGCAGCGGCTCACACCTATAATCCCAGCACTGTGAGAGGCTAAGGCAGGATGATTGCTTGAGCTCAGGAGTTCAAGGCTTGTCTGAGTGAAAGTGAGACCCCGACTCATGAAAAAAATTGAAAAACCCAGCCAGGTGCAGTGGTGAGCACCTGTAATCCCAGTGGCTTCAGAGGCTGAGGCAGCAGGATGCCCACAGCCTAAATCCAAGGTTGCAGTGAGCTACAATGCCACTGCACTGCACTCTGCTCAGAGTACCGCTTATACCTCTTTATTGACAAAAAAAAAAAAAAAAAGGAAAAAAAATCAGTTCTATATAGAGTACATAGACTTATAGAAGGCAAAACATTAAATACATAATACTGTCTTTATAAGCTCAGACTAGGAAGAACTCTTCAAAAAGACAGAAAAAGGTTAAAAAATATTTAGGGAAGGCAGGGCACAGTAGCTCACACCCGTAAACCTAGCACTCTGTGAGGACAAGGTGGGGTGGGTGAATAGTTTGAGCTCATGGATTCAAAACCAGCCGGAGCAAAAAATAGAGACCCCGTCTCTACTAAAAATAGAAAAATTGAGGCAAGAGGATTATTTGAGTCAAGTTGGAAGTTGCTATGAGCTATGATGCCATGGCACTCTACCCAGGGTGACAGTTTGAGATTTTATCTCAAACAAACAAAAAAAATATTTAGGAGTGGCTCAGCACCCATAGCTCAGTGGTTAGGGCACCAGCCACATACAACAGGGCTGGCGGGGTCAAGTTGGGCCCACGTCTGCTAAACAACAATGACAACTACAACAACAACAAAAATAGCCAGGCATTGTGGTGGGCTCCTGTAGTCCCAGCTACTTGGGAGGCTGAAGCAAGAGAATCGCTTAAGCTCAAGAGGTTGAGGTTGCTGTGAGCTGTGATGCTACAGCACTCTACTGAGGGCAACATAGTGAGACTATGTCTCAAAAACAAAAAAAAATATTTAGGGTAAATTAAAGCATGATATTGAGAAGTAAACACATAAATTATAAGCGTAGAAAGAAAAAGTGATAGGAAGTCTCATAGTGTTCTTGATCCAGGTATTGTTATGCAGATATTTGTCCCACAACATCTCACTGGGGGGTGTATTTTTGTTTTGTTCACCTTTCTAGATTTGTTAATGCACTAAAACTTAAAAAAAAAAAAAACAATTATGCCTTGTCTTCCATTCCAATATACAGGGAACACTTAATTTTCCGTCAAATAATCCATTCCTTATCTTTATACCTTAAATTTTCTTATCTTCCTATCTTCATTCCTTAAATTTTTCTTCCCCACGGTCTTTACCTCATTTCTTTTTTTTTTTGAGACAGAGCCTCAAGCTATCCCCCTGGGTAGAGTGCCATGGCATAGCTCACAGCAACCTCCAACTCCTGGGTTCAAGCCAGTCTCCTGCCTCTGCCTCCCAAGTAGCTGTGACCACAGGTGCCACATGTACACAATGCCTGGCTGGGTTTTTTTGGTTGCAGCCATCATTGCTGTTTGGCGGGCCCGGGCTGGATTCGAACCCGCCACCTTAGGTGTATGTGGCTGGCACCTTAGCCACTTGAGCCACAGGCGCAGAGCCTTTACCTCATTTCCATACACACCATCTTTACTCACCTCCTTCAAGTTCTGTAAAATCCAGGCTAATCGCAAAGAAGAGTGCTGAGTTGTGAACGTGAACAAACTGGCTGCAAAAAGTCGTTTACTTCTCGTGAAAAAGTGAAGCATTCGGCAGGAACTATGTAAGAGCTATTTTTAAAAAAGGATATTGTGAAAGAAGTATTTATTGACATTTGATGTTTCCACGTCAATTCTATTCAACATGCAACCAAAATTCAATAACAAACAGATCATTTAACTACTTATAAAAGTGTTCTCAGGACCTGAGGAAATCAAATAGAGCAATATATTATCCTAGGTGGACAATTTGAATTCTAACATATGAAATACAACACATTTAATTGAATTCCTTTAGCAAATAAAAGATTTTAAAAACAGCTACTTCTAGCTCTCTGCCTATTCTCTATGAAAGTGAAGGAAGAGAGTCAGGGAGGCTCTATTTGCAGACTCTTGTTTTACTATGATATGTACACATAAACCTCATTTTAGACCCCTTAGATAAATCTACACTATTCAGTAATAGGGTAGCATTAATTCACTGCTAGTCAAATAGTAACATCATCTACATAAAGCTCTCAGCTAATATTTGATTTGGGAAGCTTATATTCCCAATATTTCCACATTATTTATAATATTGTATCTTAGCTTCAAAATGCCTTTATGAATCAAAATCCTGAGAAAACTCAATCCCAGCCAGAGGCCCGAATGAGCTCTTATTCTTTCCTACCTTCGGAAATATTTTGATTTCCAGAAATCAAATTAGCACTAACTCAGCAGGAAACTTTCCAATATTGTAACTACTTATAATTTTATTCAATACTATCCATACTTGGCTCGGAGCCTGTGGCTCAAGTGGCTAAGGCACTAGCCATATACACCTAAGGTGGCGGGTTCGAATCCAGCCTGGGCCTGCCAAACAACAATGACAGCTGCAACCAAAAAATAGCCGGGCATTGTGGCAGGCACATGTGGTCCCAGCTACTTGGGAGGCTAAGGCAGGAGACTCGCTAGAGCCCAGGAGTTGGAGGTTCCTGTGAACTGTGATGCCACAGCACTCTACCCAGGGGGACAGCTTGAAGCTCTGTCTCAAAAAAAAAAAAATACTATCCATACTTATCTAATTATCAAAGATAAAACATATCATATGGTTTCAGATTTATTCCTCTGGTTTTTTTTTGAGACAGTCTTACTATGTTGCCCTCGGTAGAGTGCCATGGTGCCATAGTTCACAGCAACCTCAAACTCTTGGGCTCAAGCAATTCTCTTGCCTCAGCCTCCCAAGTAGCTGGGACTATAGGTGCCCACGACACTGCCTGGCTATCTTTTCTTTTCTTTTCTTTTTTTTTTTTTTTGAGACAGAGTCTCACTTTGTTGTCCTGGGTAGAATACCATGGAGTCATAGCTCACAGCAAGCTCAAACTCTTGGTCTTAAGCAATTCTCTTTCCTCAGTCTTCTAAGTAGCTGGTACTACAGGAGCCTACCACCACATCCAGCCAGATTTCTTTTTTTTTTTGTAGAGTCAGAGTCTGACTTTATCACCCATGGTAGAGTGCTGTGGCATCACAGTTCACAGCATCCTCCAACTCCTTGGCTCAGGCGATTCTCTTGCCTCAACCTCGCAAGTAGTGCCCCACCACGACACCCAGCTATTTTTTTTTGGTTGCAATTTGGCAGGGGTCTGGTTCAAACCCACCACCCTTGGTATATGGGGTTGGCACCCTACTCACTGAGCCACAGGCACCACCCTAGATTTATTTCTTAATAAGCAAAACTTTACTTGAAAAAAAGCCTTAGGTAAACAGAAAACAAGCCTTGAGTTTAAGGTTTGTAAGATATGCTGAAAAAAAACAAAAACCATTACAAGGACATAGATGGACAATTAAATGGAATTTTTTTTTGGGGGGGGGGGTTTGAGTGTCGTGGCATCACAGCTCACAGCAACCTCCAACTCCTGGGCTCAAGCCTCCCAAGTAGCTGGGACTACAGGCGCCCGCCACAACACCCAGCTATTTTTTGGTTGCAGCTGTCATTGTTGTTTGGTAGGCCTGGGCTGGATTTGAACCCGCCACCTTAGGTGTATGTGCCTGGCGCCTTAGCCACTTGAGCCACAGGCACAGAGCCGGAATTGAAGTTTTACAAAACATTCATTTAAAGAGGATGTACCTACTTCTTGTTAAACTTACCCACTTTTTTTTTTTTTTTTTGAGACAGAGTCTCACTATGTTACCCTCAGTAGAGTTCTATGGCGTCATAGCTCACAGCAACCTCAAACTCCTGGGCTGAAGCAATTCTCTTGTCTCATCCTCCCAAGTAGCTGGGACTACAGGTGCCTGCCACAATGCCTGTCTATTTTTGTTGTTGTTGTTGTTCCAGTTGTCATTGTTGTTTGGCAGGTCCAGGCCAGGTTTGAATGGCCAGCTCCCGTACATGTGGCCAGCACCCTAGCTGCTGAGCTAAAAGCATGGAGGCAAACGTACCCACTTTTGTTAATCCCTCCTCATTCCCCCAAAACAAATATAAAGATGTTAATTTATTTGTGGAAAACTAATATAAATTTCTTTCTTTCATTTTTAGTTGATAATATATCAATCAAGAAAATCTGTAGACTCAGTTATCTCTTTACTTCAACCTGGTCCTTTTAACTTCCTTTTCACCTTGTTTAGTGCTTAAATCTTTTACTTTTCTTTATATTTTACAAGGCACATATGTTTTTTACATCATTTATTAAAATATAAGTCTTTTTTAAAGTATGTAAAGTGGCCACTCATAATCACGTCTCTGATTTGCTATATTATAAGAAATTATTTAAACAGAAACGAGTTTTTCCTACTTAAGCACACTATGCCTCTCTGACAAAACATTAGATTTAGGATACTTCAGGGAAAACACAGATACCTGGGATGGGGATGTCACGCCATTATTAAACACACTAACACCTGTACTTTTAGTTAACATACAATTAACATCTTTCTCCATATATCTAACAATTGCTTACTGAGTACTTCCCAGTGTGATGAGGATTGTGCTAGGCCTTGAAAGTGCAAACTGAATAATATGGGCAGAATCCTTGCCTTTTAAAAAATTTACATTGTAGGGTGGCACCTACGGCTCAGTGGGTAGGGCACTGGCCCCATATACCAAGGGTGGCAGGTTTGAATCCGGCCCCAGCCAAACTGCAACAAAAAATAGCTGGGTGTTGTGGCGGGCACCTGTAGTCCCAGCTTCTCAGGAGGATGAGGTAAGAGAATCGCCTAACCCCAAGAGCTGGAGGTTGCTGTGAGCTGTGACACCACAGCACTCTACTGAGGGCGATAAAGTGAGACTCTGACTCAAAAAAAAACTACATTGTAGCAAGAAGAGCAACAAATAAGCAATCAAGTCAATAAACAGGATAATCCAAGAAGACAGACTATAACATGAATCATTACTTAACATGACACCAAGAAATGTATCCTGATTTCAGAGATGTTAAAATATGAAAAACTGTATGTCTCATAACACATGCACTACTGATGGGAAAGTAAATGGTATAGCTGCCCTTAAAAACGGTTTGACAGTTTCTTATAAAACAAAACATGCAACTACCATACGATCTAGCAATTGTACTCTTGGGGCATTCATCCCAGACAAACAGATAGTTATTTTCACATAAAATTCTATACAAAGAATGCTCATAACTTTCTCATATTAGCCAAAAACTAGAATCGCATAGACTTTCTTCAACAGTGAATAGTTCAATAAACTGTAGTGTATCTGTACTACTGAATACAACTCAGCAGGAAAAAGGAACATGCTACTGATATAGGCAATGACTCAGATGAATCTCCAAGAAATTATACAAGTCAAAAAAGTAACTCCCAAAAGGTTATGTTTTTTAAAACATATGATTCAGGGCAGAGCCTGTGGCTCAGTGAGTAGCGTGCTGACCGCATATACCACGGGTGGCAGGTTCAAACCCGGCCCCAGCCAAAATGCTACAAAAATATAGCCGGGCATTGTGGCGGGTACATGTAGTCCTAGCTACTCAGGAGGCTGAGGCAAGAGAATCACTTAAGCCCACGAGCTGGAGGTTGTTGTGAGCTATGACGCAATGGCACTCTACCAAGGGCAACAAAGTGAGACTCTGTCTCTAAAAAAAAAAAAAAACAAAAAAGAAGTATGATTCAATGTATGTGACACTTTTGGTTTTGTTTTTTTTTAAAGACAGCATCTTACTCTGTTGCCCAGCCTAGAGTGCTTGGTGTTGACCTAGCTCATAGCAACCTCACACTACTGGGTTCAAGAAATCCTCCTGCCTCAGTCTCCCAAGTAGCTGGACTACAGGTGCTAGCTACAACTCCTGGCTAATTTTTCTATTTTTGGTAGAGACTCTGAGAACTCCTGAGCTCAAAAGATCCAACTTGGCCTCCTAGAGTGCTAGAATTACAGGCATGGCACACAGGCACATTTTGAAATTAAATTTTTTAAGTGGAGGACAGATTAGTGGTTGCTAGCAACTAGGGATGGGAGAGGGTAAGGAGGTGTATAGGAGAGAGGTGGACAGAGTTACAAAAGCAACACAAGAACTATTGGAACTGGTCAGTATCTTACATGTGCTAGATACATGCAGCTCACAGAGATGAACAACTGTACAGAACTTTATAAATACACACACAATACAACTAGGGAACTCTGAGTAAGGTTTCTAGATTATATTTCAATATCCTGTGACATTATACTATAGTTTAGCAAAATGTTACCACTGAGAGAAACTACAATGTATATAAGGAATCACTGTATTATTTCTTGCAGCTGTGAGTCTACAATTATTTCAATTAAAATTTCAATTAAGAAAAGTATGTTGAGGCTCGGCATCTATGGCTCAAGCGGCTAAGGCAACAGCCACATACCCAAGGTGGCGGGTTCGAATCCCCAGCCCGGGCCCGCCAAACAACAATGTTGGCTGCAACCAAAAAATGGCCGGGCGTTGTGGTGGGCGCCTGTGGTCCTAGCTACTTGGGAGGCTGAGGCAGGAGACTCGCTTGAGCCCAGGAGTTGGAGGTTGCTATGAGCTGTGATGCCATGGCAGTCTACCCAGGGGGATAGCTTGAGGCTCTGTCTAAAAAAAAAAAAAAGAAAATGTAAGTACTT
>CAUYQV010000998.1:0-19271 GCA_963574575.1 Galagoides demidoff
CCTGTGATGATGCTACAGCACTCTACCCAGGGCAACAGAGTGAGAAACTGTCTCAAATAAAAGAAAGAAAGAAAGAAAGAAAGAAAGAAAGAAAGAAAGAAAGAAGGAAGGAAGGAAGGAAGGAAGGAAGGAAGGAAGGAATGAAGGAAGGAAGGAAGGAAGGAAGGGAGAGAGAAGAAAAAAAATTAAAGGACATATTTTCAATATACATTTTTGGCAACATGACAGGATCTTTTGAAGATCTGGTTCCACCGTGTGTGTATACATATTTTTATGCCATTAACATATATAACCTTTATTTGTCAATCAAAAAACAAATAAAATTTTAGAAAGAAATGTTAGAACATACACACACCCTTCTGTGTTTGTGAATGGGCTTAAATCTGGTAATTGCCTCAGGGCCCTTACTCTCTTATGTGTGTCAAGCCAAACTTATAATCACCATTACCAAAGTCCCTGTATGCTCTCCACATTTCTAAATCCAGTGACCAATTATCATTCCTCATCCTAGTTCACCATCAACTGCAAGCAATTAATGCACTGTGGCCACCTTTTTCTAGTCCTCAGTTCCTTGACTTCTATATTTTAATCCCTCTAAGATTCTGTTCTTAGATCTTGTTTCATTTTTATCTACTCTAACTCTCTCAATAATTTGTCCCTCTCCTAATTATTATATGTTATTGACTCACAGATTTTTATCTCTAGTTTATCATGCAGTCATGTCTCCTGATCTCTAAGCTTACATACTCAATAAAGGTTTTTTTTTTTCAATTTAGATTAATATGAGAGTATAGATAATTAGGTTACATTGTTTGCATTTGTTCGCTAAAGTCTAAGTTGTAGCTGAGCCCTTCACCCAGCGGGTGTGCTGTGTACCCTTACCCTGTGCCTATTAGGTGAGAGCTCACCAATCCCCTCCCACTTCCTCTCTCCTGCCTCCTTTCTCCCTCCTCCCCTGCCTTGAATTCTATTGGGTTTTCCTCTCATGTGGACATGTTGTTGTTCATCTATTGGTATCATATTAGCAATTAGTACATTGGATACTTGTTTTTCCATTCTTATTATATTTTACTAAGGAGAATGTTATTCAGTTTTATCCAGGCAAACACCAAAGATATAAAGTCTCCATATTTTTTATGTTTCAATAGTATTCCATAGGATAAAGTTCTTGATATTTCCATTTGGATTTCTGATAGACATCGCAAACGTAATTGCTCAAATTCAAGCTTCTCATATCCCATATGTTAATGGCGATTCCATTTTTTTTCCAATTGCTTAGACCAAGAACATGGGTTTTAGTGACTGTTTTTCCCTCTCAAGTTCCACAAGTAATCTCTGAGAAAATCCTGTAAATCCAAAAGCCCAGCCCTGAAAATATCTAATATAGTCACAATTTGACCACTTCTCACCCTTTATGTTATTACGCATCATCCTTCCAGTCTAAGACATCATTCTTTCAGCATGAATTATATATACACACTTCTAACCAGTCAATCTCCTAGCTAGACTACTCTGTTTGGGCTATTTCCATCAAAGCAGTTTTATTTCAAAACACAAGGCAGATCACAGCACATATCTCCTAAAATCTTATAGGAAATTTCTGTCTTCTTCAGAGTAAAGGCAAAATTTCACCCTCACAATGTCTTATAAAGTGATCCATAATCTGTGATACGCCACCCAAACTACTTGTCATACTTTATCCCTCATTTTTCATCTTAGTCAATTTATTAATTGCCTCTTGCCACCATAACAAATTATCCCAAACTTAGTGCCTTAACAAAAAATTATTCTCCTTCGGGTCTGGAGATCACTAACCTAAAATCACTAGAAACTGGTGCCAAGGTGTCAGCAGAAATAGTTCTTACTGAAAACCTTACAGGCAGAATCCGTTTCTTTGACTTTTTCAGTCTCCTACCGCCACAAGTATTCCTTTTTCTTTTTCGGCCTTTTCTTCTTTCATCTTCAAAGTGTTTCCCTCCAATCTCTGCTTTCATTATCACATCACTGTCTTTCCTGAGACCACTTTCATCCTCTCACAAGGACTTCTGTGAATACAACAGACCCACCCAGGATATTTTTCCTATCTCATGATCCTTAATTCAATCATGCTTGCAGTCTCTTTTATCATGTAAAACAGCATGTTCACAGGGTCCAGAGATTAGGATGAGGGCCTCTTTGGGAGCCATTGCTCACCAGCTACACTCACTAAACATTAGAGGCACATGCTGATCTCAGATGCCAGTCACCCCCCACATCAGACACTTTGCTTTGACTATTCTATATATCTAGAGTGCTGTTTCCCAAGATGGCCACGTGAATATTTCTTGAACTATTTTCATAGCTACTCCATGAAGCTTTAAACATGTTCTCCAGATCTCCCTATTTTTCTTGATGCTTCACTTTTTTGCCTTGGTCTTGCCACTATCTAAGGCAAAATACGTTACATTTGTCATGTTTAATGTCTGACTCCTCTACTAGAATCTAAGTTTCTTCTGACTTCTCTACTAACATCGATAGTTTCATTCATTTGTTTTTTCTCAAGAGCTACAACAGTGCCTGGTATATAGGGATGTGCAATGGGCAATAGCAGTGAATGACTATTAAATGAACTGGGCAAAGTGTATGAAGGAGTCTGTGTCTACAGGCCCTGCCATTTTGAATCTCCACTTCAGAAACTCTATCTGAAAAAAATACCACATGGGCTCTATAGATTTGGATGAGTTATCCAACATGTATAAATCTCAAATGATCTTCTGTATTAAGAATTCTAATTTTAAAAAGCCCATTTAATATCAGCTACTTCAAGGCTGGTTAGAGAAATACATTCACTATTTCCAAATATGAACTTCTTACTGAGTTTCCTATATCCATAAATAGCATCATTATAGTTTTAGTGATACAGGTTCAACACTTAGGAGAACTGCCACCTTCTCTAGAATACCTTTCAACAGTCATCTCTGTCTTAATCTGAGCCCTAAAGAATTTGGTTCTAAACAGAAATGTACCTATGGGAATAATACTGTGGAAGGTTATTATAAAGGAGTGGTACTCATAAGGGAGCATACAACAAAGGACTGGTCAGTAATACGTGCAGTTGAAAACTCAGTCAATACCATAGTATCTCTGGAGCTACAGAGGTCCATCAGAGTTATCCCAGATCATGACAGGGGTATTGGCCTTTGTAAACTTGCCCCATATGCATTATCCAGCCCCTGAAGGAAGTAATAATCTTGTCTGTACAAAGTAGCTCTCTCAACCAAGCGCAATTCCCAAATAATTAGACCGCAAGTCATTGCAGCCAACAATGCTTGGCACTGGAGGAAAGAGCAGTCTGTTCTGGAGAAACTTCTGACCAGTGGGCTCCAGGGTTGGCCATTGTGCTCCTTTTGTCACATCAGGGAATAAATCCAACTCTCCAGGGACAACGCCTGCAGCATTCTAGTTTTCCTTTTTTCTTAAACAAAATAGAGAAAATTAATTGAACAAACTGTAATCTACATCCCGGCAACTGGCCTACAGGCCAGGAATGATTTGCTTCTTATTGCCTCCAATGCTCATTGGAGATTTTCCTTGTCTTCAGTGAGCTCTGGGCTTGGCCTATGAGACTCTTCTGGGAGAGTGACCCAACCTTCATTCCTGAATACCATCACTTTGCTCAAGCCTGGGTGATGGTATTTGTTTATCTATCAACAAATTTAAGCATAAAGAATCACCCTACAGCAGGTGTGAGTAAATTGAGTCCCATAGCCAAATCCTGCCTACCACCCATTGAGTAAATAAGGTTTCAAAGGAACATAATCATGAATTTTCTATAGCTGTTTTCATACTTACTTTAAGGCAGAGTTGAGTAGTTATGACAAGCAATGTATGACTCACATATATTATGTGTCTCTTTCCAAAAAAGTTTGCCAACTCCTACCTAGAAGATGTTTTCCTGCCCCCAATGCATAATGCCAGTTCTTCTGCATCCTAATAATTATTATTGACTGCCCTGCCAGTGCGGCCTTGGACATGACCTGCTGACAACTACACCTTAACTTCCAGTTGCTCTCTTACCCTGTCTTCTGTGTGCACATTCTCACTGGCTGTGAGGACTTCTGGACCACATAGCCTGACTATGAAGGACATGAAGCAGAAATTCCCCAAGTCAATTGTTGGGAGAAATAGGAAGTTGTGCCATGCCTGTCTCTGTACTTTGGTGTCTGAACCCCTTTAATGGGCATACCTTGAAACAGAAGATTACTTTATAGAATGCATACCTCATCTTGGAGGATGCTAACCCATCCTAACAGAGTGTGTCCTCCTATCTTTCATGAAAGCAATGCTCTCAAACAGATACTATATTTCCAGTTTATGTCTTAGGTGCTATGATTAAGACCAGTAGAGGCCACAGTCCTGGCACCATAATCACACCATTCTCATGGTTTAGTGAGGCCACTGCTTTGAGGCAACACCATGTAATATTATACCAGTGAATCTATTGCTTTGTAAATCCTTGGACAATGGTGCTGGCTGAGGCCCTGCAGGCCCAAAAGGGAAGGTAATAGCTGGATAGGTGTTCATGCTAGTAAAAATTAATGGGTGCTCCTTCCAGGACAAAAGAAGCCCACTATTACAAATTTATCTGTAAGTGGATGGTTGGTCTCCTCAAGTACCAGTGCAATATCAGAGTTTTAGCACTGTCTGTTCCTGGTAGGATACTCAGGTTACTCAGCCGCAGTTGCTCCTGAGATTCTAAGGGAGATCAGAAGTGTTTTGACAGGAAAATGCATAATATGGTTTTTTCAGTGTGTAATGTTAATAGTCTTACATCCACACAGGGATGATTCACAGCCTAGTGCGTCCATACATTGCCAATGGGTATTCGGAGCTTCCAGAAACACTGTGTTGCCATTTAGAAACAAGAATTACCGGGAAAACATGTAAGGTGTGTGCTATGATGCTCACTTTGAGCTCTCCAGATTAACCTACCCCATCCTCTACACCATGGTTTCCAGATGTTTTCTGTATCAACTATCTTAACAGACCTCTTTGCCCATGTATTGGCTTTGGCTCACAAAGTGCCCATTAAGGAGTTTGGAGAAAGGAGGGTAAGTTTGGGTACTTAGTCTCACAGCTCCCACCTGCAAAGGACTCACTCCTTTAAGATTGCAAAAATCAATCATCTTTCTCCTTCAGCCTAGAATAGCTGCAATCTCAGTATTTCTGTGATATTAAGTCCTGTGTGACACCTTGTGGTTTACCTCATTCAAACCTAAGTAAGTGATCAAGTTATTAAACCCTCTTTAAGTATTCAGAGTGTTTCATCTTTTACCTGCAGGGATCCTGACTGATATAATGTATTTTTAAAATACAGGTAGGGGTATTTTAATAAAAGTGAAAAAAAAAGGAAACCCAGAGATTCTCCTCAAGTTACTAGAAAGTAGATAAAAATTCTAATAAAAATGTTTTGTTGATACTGAAGTGATAACCTCAGCAAGTGATAAATCCCATTGGATATAATTAACCGAGAATATGTAATCTCTTGCAAGAAAGGTTTTTAGATTGGAAGCTCCAGGAATACTAAATCAAAGTTAGATGTAATCTGCATTGCCTGATGTTGTTAAACTAGCTAATTGTGTATGTTCACACCACAGAAGCAATCCAATTAATGTTTCAAGTACAAATCCACACCTTCCTCTACCCCAGTCCTAGCAGGCAAACATTTTCACTGCTGTCCTCTTTGTAATCCCCATTAACCTCAGGCTTTATATTACTTATCTGTCACCACAATAGTGACAAATAATCAACACCACAAAACATCACTGTCTTAAACAAGAACTGTGTATTGCTCATGTGGACAGAGTCAACTGTAACTACACCAAGTAGTTTTGCTGATCTTGGGTGGGTTTGCACACATGATCCTAGGCTGAATGTTGGGCAGCTCAGCTATTCTCCACCCCCCACATGGTCTTTCCTCCAGCAGGCTAGCCACAGCAAGTTCTCACAGCAATGGAAGAAATGGAAGACAAACAGTGGAAGGACACGAGGGCTCTTGAGAACTTGACTTGGAAACATACTGTGCCCTCAGTCACATGCTACTCAGCAAAACACTTCACAGGGTCAGCCCAGATTCAAAAGGTATGAAATGACCTCTATTCCTTTTGTGAAAGGAAAAGCAGAGGACAGGTAGCAAAAGAAGCGAATGCAGAGAAGGAAAAGTGGGGGGGGCCCTTCGTGCACTCAAGCCAGTTGTAGACCTTCTTTCATACTTCATCTTCTATCTCTGCATTTTTCCCCACCATCCAAGAATCCTATCTTCTAAATAAGCATTCCCATTTTAGATGATTACAACTGTAGTCCATCCTGATTGCTAGGAACAGGGAGAGGGACAAGGAACAGTATGAAATTAGAGTTTATATTAAGGAGACATAGAAAATTGAGCCATGAGCCTCAGGGAGCTTAAGGATATGTCTGTGGTCAATGGCAGATAGGACTTTGAGCTTTGCGCTTAGGTTGCTAAGTGCCCAATTCTGTCTATCTGTTTGCTTCCTGTTTAGATTCATATCTTTTCATGTCAGGATACAGCACTTCCCAGCATCCCACACCTCAGCGCCACTCGGTAGCCTTCATGGACCAGGGCAGCTCTGCGGCTTCCTTGAGCGGGACAGAGAGAGTGAGGGGTTATACGTTAAACAGCGGCCAGATGTGGCAAGAGTTCTGGTAACATGGTTATAATACAGATGCTTTTCTCATTATTACAATCATCATCATGAAGACCACTTTTTCCCTTTTTATGATTCAAAACTGCTGCATGAAATGAGCCATACACAGAGGAAATATAAACTTCTGGTGTGGCTTCACGCAATGAGGAAAGTCCTCCCTCCACTGAATTGTTACTCCTTATAACAGCGGCAGCCATTGTGGTAACAACATTCTCATTTCCTCAGCGGTTTACAGTTTTTATAACACTGCCACACACTTGTTTTATTTCCTATCTCTACCCCTACTCACAGGTCTCCCATTGTCGGAAGATGTAAACTCGGGTATAGTTCTGCACGGCCTTTAGCCCAGTGCCCAGCGGTTCTAGTTCTTGTCAGAGCTCCTCCAGTCCAGAAGGTTTCAGTGAGACTCCAGACCTGTGTCAGCACCTCAAGGGGAAAGGCCTGGGGAAATGTGCAGATGATATATGGAATAATATATATATTTTTGAGACAGTTTCACTGTTGCCCTTGGTAGAGTGCAGTAGCATCACAGCTCACATCAACCTCAAACTCTTAGGCTCAAATGGTTCTCTTGCCTCAGCCTCCCAAGTAGCGGGGAGTATAGCCGCCCACCACAACACTCGCCTATGTTTTGTTGCAGTTGTCATTGTTGGTTAGCTGACCTGGGCGGGGTTCAAACTCACCAACTTTGGTGTATGTGGCTGGCACCATAACCACTATGCTACAGACACTGAGATGGAATAATATATTTTTTATATTCATTATTAATCTCAAACATTATTGTTCATCAAAATGTATCTGTTTTGTATTATTCAAATATATTATAGGACATATTTGTATTATTTAAATGCATTTGTTAAAAATGAAGATTTCAGCATATCCTCCTCCAAGAGCTGGAGAGAGGAAGCCAGGAAATCTGAAATTGTGAGAGTAACCCAGGGGTTCTGATGAGTGTTCTCTGTCCTGTTGGACCCATCGCAGTATCTGTGTACAGCTAGTAAGGGTGGTCTTTTTCCACGACACTACACACCTGACAGTGTAATTCGCCGCAAGATAGTTCTAAGTATGTAGAAACAACTGAGAGAAAAATGGACTTATGTTCCTGGTTTTCTGAAATGCACTAAGTATTTTGTCAAATTTACAAGATAATTTACTAAAATATAAGTTGTTATATTTAACTTCAAATTTGAATACAACTTTTTTCATCTTATTATTCCTATTCAGAGACTTTGGCAGAAGGACATTTACAAATTGTCAGATTGAATGAGAATGATTACCCCATGAAGTTCTCCCGAAATGAAGGGAACTGAGCAGCTCCCAGGCATTGAGTCTGTGAGCGGAACTTCCACAAATATCATCTTGCTTCATGAAAGCTGAGTGGTCAGGAGATTGGGCTCTGGGTTATTTGCCTGAATGTGAACCTACCTTTGCCAGGATTTTTGTGACTTTGGGCAAGTTGCTTAACTATTTTACTTCAGTATCATATCTGTAAATTAAGGTAATAATGTGACTGACGTCAGTGTAGTTGAAGGGAGAGATGAAGAGAAATCAGCCAAACAAAACCCATAGCGAGAACACATAGTAAATCCAAAATAATTATAAACTATTGTAATTATTTTATGGTTACATATTCTGCCCATTATTAGTCAGAGGTCTATTTTGATATTTCTTAAAATTAAACTGATTTTTTTGGCTTAATTCAAGGTGATTCACTTTTAAAAATGCAGTACAGATAGTCCCCAACTTACAATGGTTCAACTTACAATATTTCAATTTCACTGTGGTACAAAAGCTATTTGCGTTCAGTGGAAACCATAAATTGCAAACTCATTCAAAATTTTGATTTTCACTTCTTGTACATTCACAAATTCATAATTAGTCATAAATTCATAAATTACATGAAATATTTAATAGTTTATTATAGCTTGTCATGGTGGTTCATGCCGTAATCCCAGCTACTAGAGTAGCTGAGATGGGAGGACTGTCTGAGACCAAGAGTTCAAGACTAGCTTAGAAAATGCAGCAAGACCCCATCTCTAAAAAAAAATAAATAAAAGTAATTTTATTATAAGATGGGCTTTGTATCACAAGATTTCATCAGACTGTAGGCTAATGTAAGTGTTCTGAGTATGTTTAAAGTAGACTAGGCTAAGCTATGACATTTTATAGGAAAAGTTTACAAAATGCATCTTTGACTTACATTTTTCAATTTACAATGGATTTATGAGAATGTAACCCCATCATAAATTAAGGAGCATCTGTGTTAAAATATGATAAATCAATTTAAGATACTATTTTAAAATTCAGGGCATCATTATTTTATTGTTATTAATCTTTGCTCCATCCTCTACCTGGTAGCAAGTGTGATATTATCAATAAACTGCTAATTATAAATTAGTCCTGCAGTTTACATTTATTTACAGCTTACACTGCTTACCCTGATAATTACATTAACCCACCTCACACTATTGACTCCTCAGGATCAATCTTAAACCCTGAAAATAAACTGTGCATAGAATTCTACAACTGAATTCTACTACACTTTATTTAAAAGAGAAAAAAAATCACAGATTCTCTGTTGCCTTCTGCTGAAAATAATTTTTAAGATTAACTTCATGCCTTGGTTTCAATCATCTCACCGTGAAATTTTTCTGCGGTAAGAGCCATTTTGCATTTTAACCAGGGGCCTTCTTAACCTTCTCTCTGAGGTCTTTGAAGCACTCTGTGGTGACCATAAAGGGCAAACCGGAGGGGAAAGGGACTGTGGTCCTTCCTTTGTCTCTTACTCCTTAAGGGCTTTTAGGAGGAGGGAGGGAAAGGGTTCTCTGATTAATTTTGTACCTTCTAGTTTCAGCAATCACGAGTTTGTTCTTTGATGATTTCAGCTCTGCTCTTGTGCTTCCGTTACACATGCCTGCAATGGGAAGTTAACCTTTATGCTTTTATAGACTGGCATAGAGTCAAAGCAAGTTAGCAATCAAAGGCCAGGATGGCATTTGAAAGGAGGACCACACTGGTGGGGCTCACAGTAGGAGTTCTCTGAAGCCCTCAAGTGTATCATTTGAAACCAGCCTTCTCTCTCTATCATTTGTTCCCAAAATTCTAATACTGTTATTGTGCAAATTTTATTCTCATTCTCTTTAGGCTTTCTGTACACTGTCATTCACAGTGTTCACAGACCTGAAGTACCTGGCCTTTATTTTGATTTTACAACCGCTCTAACTCCTGTAGGGTTATCTTACTGATTGATGTGTATTTCACAGACAGGTGATTACCCACAATGCATTTTCCTGCTTAAACATATTGGCGGTCAGATTAGATATTATAATACATTCTATTCTCTGCAGAGATGAGACTGCTAACTCTGCACCTCTGGAAATCTGAGCTATATAGCAGAGTTCTGGTCTGTTTCATTTTCAACTCATCTATCTGATCTCCTCTGTGATCATCTTCCCCTCACCATTAGAGGCTCCTGTTAGCCTGAGACCACAGCACTCAGCTTTTATTACTTCGATTCACTACAAGCCCTAACTCCTCCTGGATCCTTTGCCAGGTGAAGAGGTAAGATGGGTGGAGATAGGAAACAAGACAAAGATTGGAAGGCATTATAGCAGGGCAGGATTTTCTCATAGGAAAAGGGACTTTGTTAAGACAAAAAAAGAAAAGAGTTTTCGTCCACTCAACAGCACATCAGCCTTGTGATACTGGAGGGGATGTCATTGTCATTGCCTCTGCTCTACTGTGAACAAAATTGTACATGACCCAAAGCACCCGTCATAGTCTATGCCTCTGTGCAGGCACTTTGGAGTGCACGGAATGTATGCTTCCTTAGCAGGGTTAAGACAGAAAGTAAAGGGAAGGCAAAATGGGAGAAAAACATATAACTTTTCCTACGTGAAGATAAAACACTCACACAAAAAGGGTATCAATACCAAAAATAATTCTAATGTTAGACTTTTCCACTATCTAATTCAGCCATGTAACAAAAGAACATTTGTGCCCCCAAGTCCATTTAAAGAGAAGAAAAGAAATAAAAAGGAAATAACTCGGATAGAAACGAGGGTAGAAATATTTTGTACCATTGTTTGAACAACTAGTGTATGAGACTGACAAATAATGATAACACTTTGGTTACACTGGATGGCCTCCACCTGCCTACAGCACACAGTGGACATAATAAGGTGTAATGCTTAGCTCCTGAGCAGAGGCTAGCGAGATAGGCACTGGTCTCTAGGGTAGAAGACTGACGTGTTCTCCTGAACTTTTATTTACAAACCTTGTGAGTCTGACTACCCCGTGTTATGAGATGATTATTAATAATCTATATTCCTAGAAAGAAAAAAATTCACAGTGTTTTGAAAGGCTAACAGACCTCTACAAATGTAAAATAATATCTTTAGTAGGTTAATCACTGCCTTCAACAGAGTGCCCTTTGCCACACACTGCCCTCTGCTTAATTGCCATCAGAGGTTTATCTTAAATTAATCTAACTCAGCAGTTTCCAAACTAGAAACATGACGCTTCAGTCCTAAAGCTCGCAGTTAGGGAAATAAAGCACCAGAAAGTTAATTTGCCTCTGTCGCTGTGTTTGCTGAGAGCTTCCCTGGGAACACTTCCCTATTTCAGACAATGGCAATGCCGGAATTTGAGAAAGGACTTAATTCCCTAGAACAGCTCCTTTATCTACGCTTGTCTTGAGCAACGTAATTACTATGCATGTACCTGCTGAAACAGAAAACCAGAGGCAGTCAGATCTCAGCTTCTAGTTCATCCACATTTGTTCCTCAGGTTTTTGCTGGATATGAACATGCTGACCCAGAGAAATCAGAAGTTAAGACCAGACTAAAGGAAAAGTGTTTGGTATACCGAGTGTATTCTGTAAGCACCGACATCTACCGAGAAGCATCTTTGACTTGAACACTTGGGCTTACAATCCAGCTAAATTTAAAGGGGGGCCAGCATAGTAGTGGGGAATAAACATGTATAGAAATTATTTAATTTTGCCAATACAGAGTATGGGCACTTAGAGTTAGCAATTTAAACAAAAGTTTAAAACAAGCCAGATTTTTACTGTTATCTGGAACCCACAGCCTTCTCTTCTTGGAATTGATTTGCAAAGGCCAACTCTACTCAAATGGATTATGACACATGAGAGATGAAAAGTAATGTAACAAAGCAAGGTCAACAGCCTTATCCTAATAATTAAAAGTCTGTTTTTTTAAAGGTTACATTGATATTCGCCATAAAAAGATCCAGCAGCACATTATGAAAATAAAGACTCTGAGGACCACTAGGTAGTTTGTAGAATCACTTATAATTATCTTTTATCCTAGTTTCTTTACTGTCTTAAAGATGCAGATTTGAAACTATGACCATAGTCACATTTTTTAAATGAATATACTTTAAATTTTAAAGAGAAGATTAGTTTATTTTCAGTGATGAATTATTCAGTTGTCTATGTTTAGTCCTATAAAATCCTTTATGGATTTTGACCAGGTTTTAAGATCCTATTAACAACCAATCACTAACAGTCACAATACATTTGTATTCTAAGTATATTAGATGCGTTTCTATTTCTTTAAGTTTTTCAACGTTGAAAAATTTAAAAGTTATCTCTTTGGCCAAATAAAAACATAATAATTTTCATATAACCTCAAAGTGAGGGGAAGACCTCTGACATTCCACAGCTCTGCCATTCAGATCAGTTCTGTTCAAGTAAAAAAGCATCATTTAGAATTTTTATTAATTGCATCTTCATCAGCTAAATCTTCTTTGAAAAATAAGTGAGATTGAAATAAGAAATTTTCCCAATAAACCTTAAAAGATTTAGTAAACCCACTGCTTTGCTAGAGGAAGAGTCAGAATAGGTTAGGCATGCTGCAGTAATAAACAAACCCAACATTTCAGAGGCTCAGAACAATAGCAGATGCCTTTTTCTCATGCTTTTCCCAGGAAAGGGCCTGCCTGAGTATCTCTGGCATGTTCAGTCACTAACTGGAGGCAGCGTGGGGAGGGTGGCCTCAGACCAGATGACTTTGTCTTAGACGGCAGCGGCCAGGCCATGGGCCACGGGCACATGCAGTTCATGCTCAGAGCCGAACGCCCTCCCAACAACACTTATAGGACTGAGAAGGTTTCTCAGATTTGTTTCCAGTATAAATGTGAGCATTCCAGGCTGGGTTCATGTCCAAAACTTAAACACTTCCTTGTTTTCTTTGCATGTAAAAGCTTAGTCTTATCTGTTTTATTCTAATCAGCAGTACATCCCAGTAGCCATACCCAGAGACCTTTCCACAATGTAAACTCTCCTCCGAACACAATTGCTGGTCCCTGGAGCTTATCAGGCTCCCAGGAGAGGCCATAGTCTGGTTTCTTTCCCCCAAGCCATTTTGTCCAACTACACAGATTTACAAGCCTGCACTCAAGCCATTAAAAAGATGAGAAATAGATGGGAAAGTTGTGCCTTTAATTTGATTCTTGCTTGTAGGCAGAGGTTTAATCTGATTTTGTTGCTCCAAGTATTTCTCTATTTGTCTTTTACTGTTTGGGATAGAAAATCAGTTACTTCTTCCAAACCTACAAATACCTGAATATCTGCACTCTCTGTTTTCTTTATTCCTGATTGCAAACCACACAATTCGGTTTTCTTACTTTTACTGCCTTCTCAAATGGAGTGGCAAGCACAGCTAATAGAATTCTGACAACTAATAGCATTCTGCCTCCCGCCTCTGCCACTATGGCTACATGTCTCTTAGATATATTATGTGATTTCCAAGTTTATTCAGGCAACGGTTTCACCAAATAGCTCACTACTCTGTAGCAACGATTTTTCTTTTCCTGAACGGTCATGCACTGGTGATTAAATACTAGTTCTGGAACAATCTATGTCATTGGTCAGGATGTCCCCCCAAATCTGCCAGAACACAGAAAGGTCAGTCCTGATATGTACCTGGATGAATTAAAATAATGTCTCAAACAATAGGACCTCCATAGAGATTTTATTTAAAAACGTAGAATCATCAGTACCAGGTACAAAATCTTTCTCACTTTATTTAGTCTAATTTATTTTGCCATTAATATATTTGGGTCTAATGGCCTGAGTATAATTAAACCAGGTTTCCAAGATTCAATAGAATCATTCTTTGTCATCTAGAGACTCTGCCAAGGGCCACACAGGGATGTGATTGTCAGGCCACCCCAGTCACAGCAGAGCTGCTGGTACCAAATCCTTTCCCTCAGTGCCTCCCCCATCCTATACGCGATAAGGTAAACTCATGGACATGTCAGGAAGACTAATCATTCAAACCCCTTAAATATAGGTTGTACCAATCACCTGTTCAGCAAACCATTCGGTTCAAATGCCTTTATGTGTTGGTGGAAATGTTTCACTTCTCCACAATCCCCTCTTAAACCACACAGAAGGAAGTTTCTGGCACTAACTCCATCCCAACCATGTGCTGTGTGGACGGGAACTCTCTGTCCTCTGACCCTTTCCTACGTGCTAACAGAGAGGAGGTAAAGTGACTCACTGGTGGGCGGGATTAAGGCATGCTTGATGTTAATGAGGATGTAACAGAGGTACGCCAACGTAACGGTCTAATTCAGAACATCCAGGTTTCAACCTGCATCCTGACATAATTATTGATAACATCCCTTTCATTTTTAAAAGTGCTTCAGTGTTGGCAGAAATTTCTGTGACCACTAGTTAAACTTCCCGATAGTACAGGGAGTATCTCACCTCCTGCACCCTCTTGGGCCCAAGCATGTTACTGGGCAGACGTGGAGTTCACTACCACTCCGTAATTCCTTCTGAGTGATGAGCTCTCTTGACTTCCAGAGGCCCATGTGACGGCCAATTCTTTTTATGTCAACTTGCCTGGGCTGTGGTACCCTGTTGATTGGTAAAACACTAGACTTTAGATGTCGTTGTGAAGGCATTTTGTGGATGAGATTAACGTCTACAATCTTTTGACTTCAAGTAAAGGAAATAATCCGGATGATGTACATTGGGCTCCTGCAATTAAGTCCTTAAGAGCAAAAGCTGAGATGTTTCTATAGAAAGAATCCTGTCTCAAACTTATAACATGGAAGTCCTGCCTGCATGTGCAGCCTACTGGCTGAAATTTATAGCCCCCAGAGTCAAAATCACGTGAGTCAGTTTCTCATGTATCTCTCTCTCTCTCTCTCTCTTTTTATATACAGAGGAGCCCAAACAACGTATGCACATTTCAAGCAATATGATCTATTATTACTTTTCAAAGTTGAACTGAAAGTACATTCCTGGGCTGGTGTAGCCCATCTAGACATGGTACACATATCCATTTACCTGCAATTTATACACTGTTAGGGAGTGATCATTTCACTTCTAACAAGATCTCTTAAAATGTGCATACTTTTTTGGGTACCGTGTGTGTGTGTGTGTGTGTGTGTGTGTGTGTATAACAAATATAAAATCTTACCAGCACCATTTCTCAGGACAATAGTGACTGGTACAAACTACTATTCTATGACATTCCCATTTGACCATGAATTTATCTATAATGACGAGGTCAGGTTCTTTTGATAAATATTAAATAGCTTGAGCAATTAGAGTTAAATAAAGGCCAATGTACCTCCAAGTTATCAGCTTATCAGAAGACTTGCTACAGTGAAAATGTGTTTTAGATGAAATAAAAAGTGCTGTTTTAGTAAGAAGCAATATTATAACCTATTCAACAGTTGCCAAAGACAGTCCTATTTATCTCAGACTTCAAAAACCTTAGGAATGAAAGATTCACTCCAAGATGGATGAAATAATATTTGAAGTCAGAATCATCCAGGCTTCTCATGGGGTCAGGTGACAACATCTTCAGGAAGCCAGAGACTAGAGACGCAATGTGCCCATAAGCCCCAACTAGACTCACCCTCTTCACAACTTCTCTCTAGCCACCTTCACACTTGAACTCTGTACATGTTAGGGAGTATTTTCAACAATCCTTATTGTTAGATTTTTGTCTGCTTTCTTCAACTCTTAACATGAACTGTCTATTCCTGAGATGTGCACTCCAGATGAAGGTGTATAAAATGACAGCCATCAATACAGTACAGGTGATATTTACCTCAGACACAAATCCCCCGGAGTGTCACAAACCACAGTTAAAACACTTTATCACACAGAAATTTAACAATCATGCATGTCACCAAGTCTGAATTATTATTCATCTCATTACAAAGTCAATAGTAGACAAGAATACAGTACCAGCAGGAGAAAGCCATATAAAGCCTCCTTTTCTTAATTAATGGAGTAGAAGATAAATAAGAGAAAAGAAAATTGTAAAACTGCAAATAATACAGGAAGAGCAATTTTAAATTGAAAACTGTTATTTTTTAAATTTTTTAAAATACTTTTAGGATACTTTTAGTTTTGTAGCAACATTGAGAAGGTGTAGAAAGTCCCCACCTACCCCCTGCACCCACACACGCTCAATTCCCCCGTTATCAACATCTCCCACCAAAGTTCATCGATGCTGTTGATCAACCTGCACTGAAACATCATTGTCACTCAGAGTCCAGAGTTTACGTGGGGGTTCACTCTTGGTGTTGTGCTAATCTCTTCTATAGGTTTGGACAAATTTAGGACATGTATCTACCAACATACATCATGCGGAGTAGTTCAACCGCTCTAAAAGTCCTCTGTGCTCTGCCTGTTTGAGTCTCCGTCCTCCCATCCTCCAGCCACCACTGATCCTTCCACTATCTCCATAATGCTGCCTTTTCCAGAATGTCTTACAGTTAGAATCACACAGTGTGATTTGAAATTGCTTTCTTTCATTTGATAGTAATGCGCTGTAGTTTCCTTGTGACCCTATACCTCATTGTTTTTAGTGTAGAATCATATTTAATTGCCTAGACATATCATGGTTTATTAATCTTTTCATTAGCTGGTGTGAATGGGGCCCTCATATACAGCAGTTCCATTTTAACAATTCAAAACATGTATCATGAGTACATATTGATCAAGACACCGAAAATCCAGCAATAACATTATAGTGGGAAAGGTAGATGAAAAAGCCAAACAAATAACATGATATAGAACCTACTAATAGACATTTTCAATCATCTTAGACTTAAAGGTGCTATAATGACATATAAATCAATGTGAAAGAAGAGGTGAGGATTCTTTTCTAAAATGAGTAATAATTACAAGGATCTGTGAATGACAAATCGTCTCAGTCTTTTGCTTTGGAAATGTCTCTGGTGTGCCCTTTTGTGAAATGCTAGTTTAGGAAGTATTAGTGCTTTATACCCTTTAGGACCTGGAAATGTTAAGCTATCATCTTCTGGCATCTTTTCTTCTTGCTAAAAATTTTGCTCTGAGTGTAATTAGGGAATCATCTCTCTTTATTCCCATGATAGGCCCTTGCCTTGATGTTTTGAAGTTTCAATATAAATTTTCCAGATGAGGATTTTTTTATGTACATGGTGCTTGAGACATACTTCCAAGATAATCTTTAATTTCTTTTTTAAAATTTTACACATTTCTCCAGTTTGGATAAATGCTGATTCCATGCTGTTTATTTTCCAATTTTATGAATATTGAAACTTTTCACTTTTTCTGTTCCTTCTCTTTTTAATATTAGCTTTCCTAATATGTGTGTTTGTACACATAAGTGTATATATATGTGCGTTTGTGTGTACATATATGAGTGCATAGGTACAGTGCTTTTTCTTAATGGAGTCTAGCCTAATTCCTATACATAATCTTACTAATTTATTTTTTATTTTTTCCCTCTAAGAGTTATCAGTCTATTAAATGTTATTTAAATGAATATATTCCCCTATTTTAATA
Organism: Galagoides demidoff; assembly: GCA_963574575.1. Lineage (NCBI taxonomy): Eukaryota > Metazoa > Chordata > Mammalia > Primates > Galagidae > Galagoides > Galagoides demidoff. The sequence goes on from CAUYQV010000998.1 coordinate 17,533, forward strand.
TTTCTTATTGGTCATTTTCATATCCATTTACTATCTTGTTTGTTTGTGCTATATTTTGTGAATACATCATACTAATATATTTTTTGGTTATTGAGTAAGAAGAGTTCTTTCGCTTTCCCTGTCTCTCTCTTTTCTCTCTCTCCCTCTCCTACCCTCTCTATTCCCTATAGCCCAAGTTCAGAACCAAATCTATTTTGGATAGTGGAGGGCTTTGGTCCACTGATGATACTGAGTACATAGGCATCACCCCTAAGTCAGAGAACAACCTCACTTAAACATACGCAATCTTGTTACTTGCTTTTTCCCTCAAGTCACAGACGACATATTAACTATGACCTTAGGGTGCTTCTTTTCGTGAAGGTGGGAGCCCGATGTGCTGCTTCCCGCGGGGAGCCCTTATTTCTCATTTCCCAAGAAGGTCCCCCTTGCAGCTTCTCACTTGCTGCTATGATTCTAATCACAATAACCTCGGAGGATCAACTTTGCCCAATGTCTGCCTTTTGTTTTTGTTTTTTAATTTCTGTTACACAAAGCTGTTTGCATTGATTTTATGGTATACGAGTGGGTCCTTCCGTCTTCTCTTCTAAATGTTCACCATCGTCATCGTGCATTCGGAACAGAAACGTATCTAAAACCCAGAGCTCATTGCCGTCTTGGCTTGAATGCAGCAGCAGGTACCTGGGGCACTGTTCATGCTGCTGCTCCCTTTTTGCTTTCATGGACTTCAGAATATTCTCCACTGATCCTGTACTTCTTTTGACAGGAGAAAAATAAGGGATAGATTTAAAATCTAACAAAAAGGAAAGGTAGTTTGTAAGTGTATCCGCTTGGTGAGTTTTCTGAAAAATATTCATTGGGCTATTTCCGTTTAGAAAGAAGAGAAAAATTCTCAAGTAAATGAGGACATCAGACCAGCAGGAAAAAATATATATAAGTATTAAGAGGAGGAAGCCAGCTATGCTTTCTTACTTCATTAAGCTGAAACATTTCCATAAAATTAGCAATTGTTACTTCTGAGCTTAGTACAAGTTAACAGTCATTTTCTAACCAAACATCAAAGGTAATTTTAGGTACTTCTTGCTGATTTGTTTACAAAACCCCAAGCTGAGCACTGAGTTTTAAAAATCTCCATTTCTTTGACACCGCTGTGCAGATTTGGCCTAAATTGTTCATCAAAATCTCAAACAGGCATAATTGCACAAAAAATTATATGGAAAAAAAAAAGTCCTAGCGAGAAAAAGAAGGAAAAGACATAGAATTTTTCTCACATGCTTATAAAAAAGATGCTTCAGAGGATTCTTGCCAGACGTCATAAAGCTAGCTCTATCCCTGGCACCGCATGTCAGATTTCACCATGAGGATCTTCATTTTACCTCAGATTTCTGTCCTTGACTACAAAATAAAATTTAATCACTCATGTTTAAATAAGCCACTGTGTCAGAATTCCTTAGTTGCAGCTAGAACTGAGTATCACAGACAGGGTAATTTACAAAGAGCAGCAATGTACCCCCCCCAGTCCTGGAGGCTGGGTGGTCAAGATTAAGGCACCGGCCTGTTTGGGGTCTGGTGAGGGCTGCTCTCTGCTTTCAAGAGGGTGCCTTGGCTCGGCGCCTGTGGCTCAATCGGCTAAGGCGCCAGCCACATACACCTAAGGTGGCGGGTTCGAATCCCCAGCCCGGGCCCGCCAAGCAACAATGATGGCTGCAACCAAAAAATGGCCGGGCGTTGTGGCGGGCGCC
>CAUYQV010001003.1:0-31417 GCA_963574575.1 Galagoides demidoff
ATCTTACAAGGGTACAAGTGAATCTTTCTATGAGTAGAATATGAACATTTTAACACAATAACTAAGAAAATTACATGAAGGCTATGTTAACCAGTTTGATGAAAGTGTTTCGGATTGTGTGTGAAAACACCACACTGTACCCCAGAAGTGCATTAATGTACATAGCTACCATTCAATTAAAAAAAAAAAAAAGCATATTTGTGGGAAATCTCATGGTCAGTAATAATTGCCTTTGTGAAGCAAAAGGTTGAGGAGAGGGAGACGGGGACTGCTGTTTCCCATAATGAGCCTTTTACTAATACTCAGTTTTTTAACTGTGCACATATTAATTGGGTGAGAAAAGATTAAACAAAAATTACTAATTATTTAATATGTATTTATATAAATACGGCATGGGGAAAGCCTTTTAAGAATGCCTCAGTGCATCTTCTATTTTGCTAGCCAGCCATCCACTGCCCCTTCTGTAGTTTGACTGTCCTTCCTCTTTCACTGTGATGCCACATTGTTCAGAAGCATCTCTCCATCCCTGGTTTCAGCAGGGACTTGTGATTCAGACCCAATCCAACCTATGATCCTGGCCCTCTGCCATGGAGATTTTTTTTCTCCCACGGATAGGCACAAGGCCCAGTTTGAGCCAATGAGAGCTATAAAGAGCCCTGTGAAAATGCTTAAGAAAAACATGCTCATGACTGGAGCTGCTAGTTACCATCTTGCCACCAAGAATGGAGTTGACAGGGTAAACAGCCTGGACAAAAGGTGGGGAGAAGGCACCTAAACCCTGATACCTGCAGATGAGCCCCTGATTCTACCCAGACCAAAGTTTGTCTAGCCCTGCCCTTTCCATAACTATAAAAGGTAGTATCATGCCTTTCCATAATTATAAAAGGTAGTATCATGTACTGGAAAGCAGTGGACTGCAGCTTTACTACCTAGCAACTGTGTTACCTTGGGCAGGTCACTTAACCTGTTCCTCATCTATAATAGTACCTAGCTTGCAGGATCAAATAAGTTAAAATATATAATACACAGCATGTATATTTGATATATATGTATAAGAATATGCATATAGCTTAATATAGATACATATTTCTATTTTGAAGCTCATTTAAATTTATATATACAAGAACATATATAAATAGCTAGTTTTATTATTACCAATTAAATTTTTTTTTTCCTCAAGCCAGTCTGAGTTTTTTTTTTTTGAGACAGTCTTACTTTGTCGCCCTCAGTACAGTGCTGTGGCATCAGCTCACAGCAACCTCAAACTCTTGGACTCAGGCACTTCTCTGGCCTCAGCCATCCAAGTAGCTGGGATTACAGGCCCCCACCACAACGCCTGGCTATTTTTAGAAATGAGGTCTTGCTCTGACTCAGCCCAGTCTCAAACCTGTGAGCTCAGGCAATCCACCCTCCTTGGCCTCCCATAGTGCTAAGATTACAGGCGTGAACTACCGTGCCTGGCCTAAGTTGAGTTTTCTGATACCTGCAAGTAGCAGGATCTTGACCAATTCAATCACCCAAAAGAAAAACCATAAAAAACCAACCAAAAGATTTAAGGAGCTATGCATAAAACATGAACCTTCTCTTTATCAGAAGAAATTATAAAAAAAATTAAAAAGTAAATAGAAAAGGAAGAATGCAGCTTTTAGGATTCATGATGTTTTAGTCCCTTACAAATAACAAGATGGAGATGCTACAGGAAATGGGCAAAAATATAACACACAATTCACATAAAAAAACAGAAACGCAAAATAATTTGCTTTTTAAAAATCAAATGGAACGAACCCAGAACTAATTTTTTCCGATGACACAGCTAAACATTATTTTAAATTTTATTATCCAGAGTTGCCAAGAGCCTCATGGACTGCTTGTGAGGATGTAAATTGGTACAACCTTTCTGAAAGGCAATCCAGCTATAATAAAAATAAGCAAATCTTTGACACAATAATTTTTCTTCTAGGAATTTATGTAGGCAGATAATTAAAGGTACATGCAAACATTCTCCCTTTAAGTTTGCTTACTGACTTGCATTTCTACAAAAAATTTAGAAAATGAATGTCAAATAATAGGCTATTCAGTAAAATCCATATATTTCAATATTGTTCAGTAACTTAAATTGTTGATGGAAAATATGTATCAATATAGATAAAGAAGGATGTCCATGATTATCAAATGAAATAAACAGGTAACCAAACCATACAGTATGAGCCTGTTTTAGCTGAATATTTACATATACATACATCTACAAAAAGATATAATGAAATACACATCAAATTTTAGCAAAAAATGTGGTAGAATTATGAACTTCCTAATTTTCTAAGGGTTTTTTCCTGCTTATATGTATATTTTATTCTTTTCCCAATGAACCCTTACTATTTTCAGTAAGGAAAAAATGGATTTCAAGTTTATTAAAAGACAAGTCACCTCTAAAAGTGATTTCAGTGTTGCATGTGAAGCTAAAAATGCATGCAAGCTGTTAGGTGGAACACAGATGATAAGAAAGTCAAGGGAGTGGAGTCTCAAATTTTAAGAAAATCTGGTTGTAAATACAAAGTCTTAAGAACATATGTAGTCTCTAGTCACTGAGAATCTGCACTAGAGGGGAGGAAGAGGCTGGAGACACAGGAAGAGGAAATTGAGGTGGGAGATGTCTACCGAAGCCTCCGACAGCAATGTACTGTGCTTGCCATTCTCCAGCTGCTTCCTCTTGAGCTGGGCTGAGCAGCTTTACCTGGAGTCCCAGACGCTCTTCTTCCTCTGTGCCACGCATGGTCTGATGCTGCACTGACCAGAAAAGGGGGCAGAATTTCTCCTGGGCAGAACCCATACTCTCGGCCTCTGGATGTCTTAACCCTCTACCGAGGTGCAATAGGCACTTTTCATCAGCAACTTTCCCCAGGGAAGAAGACTGGATGCTGGAAGCCCCTCCAAAGGCCATGGTATACCTTTACCCCATCAGTACCCCTACCCCAACAACTGCAGTCACAAGGTACACTTGACCTTAAGAAAAAAAGGGAGTTTTTGTCGATTCATAGGGTCTGCAGGCTCTGTAAGAGAGATTACCTTTTCTTTTCATTTATTTTAGGCATATTAACAGCTGGTGACCTAGATTAAGAAATAATTTAATATGTGAAAAGGCGGACCATATCACTAAATTCCTTCACAGATGGAAGGAGGATTCAGTGAAAACCTTCAGACTTAAGATTCAAGTAATTACTTGGAAGGGAGGGAGGAAGAATATCTACAAGTGGGTAAAATGCAGTATAGAAATATGATAACAAAACCCGGCTCAGCTCCCAAGGCCAGCAGATCCCTGGCTACTTTGTGCACAAGTAACCAGGGCCTGGAAAGGGGCAGGAAGCCTTGCTAATTCAGCTGCTGAGGGAGCGGCAGGAGGAGGATCACGTTAGTTGAGGATGAGCTTGGGTAGATATTAAAAGAAATACAATCCTCTTACTGCATTGAGAGTGTGCATGTGTGGAGGGAGGAACAAGCGGCAGCCACCAGCCTCTGGGCCTGGGGACAAAGGGATCAGTGCCCCCTCTGCTCAGCTCTGGACATGAGGGGGCAGCCCGCGCTTGGGTCTGAAGAGGGAAATTCACTGTCATAGTGAACAACAGGACAAATCTGACTTCCAGTCAAGCCGGAAAACACTAAATACCCCACAACCGAGGACGGAAAATACTGCCACGTGAAGGAAAGCACGGTTCACTGATACCGATCACGGAGCTCATTAGCCGGGGTTCATTTTCAAGTACAACGCTCAAACTACAACATACATGTACTCTGCTCAGGACACACATGAAGACATTGGTGCGGTCAGATACGAGGGGGACCAGGGAAGCCAGGGAAGCCCGGTGCCCGCTATAGCACCTCTCCAACTACTTGGAGCTGTGCCAACTGTGGACCTGCGTTTCATTTGTGAACGTCTCTGGGATGGAAAAATAAGTTACTGTGGCCAATTTACTGGGGGGCTTGCAAAACTACAGGGAACCCAACAGAGTGACATGGGTTTCATTTTAAATTCAGTTAAAACATCCCCCTTTGTGCTGAAATGTGCAAAGATCTGTTAGGTTTGGGTCATATATGTTTTTGACTGTCCAGAGAAGGGCACTGGCGTCAAAAGGGTGACAAATATATAGACAAAAAAAAAAAAAAGTATGTGTATCTAGATCTCTGTTTTGAACTCCAGGATTCACTCGACAGCGCCTTATAAAGCGGTTGGTTGTTGCAATCCAACCCTATTTGGCTAAACAGATTTTTTTGGTGGCTACTCTACTAAATCGTTCTTTCCTACCGCATCACCACCACCACCCGCAAGAAAGGACGGCTGCCGCAATCTCCTGCCCGGATCTGCGGGCCGCGTCCCCACCAGCCGCCTGCGGGCGAGCTGCGAGCGGGCGCCGTGAGCCGGGGCGCGAGGAGATGCGCTCTGCTTCCAGCGCAGCCGGCGAGCGGCCGCACCTGCGACTGCCGGTGCTTGGCGCCTGGCGGGGGACAGCGACCATCCCGACGGGCTCTGGGGGCCGCGCCAGCCGCGAGGGAGGTCCCGGGGGCCAACACAGCCCGTGCCTCCGGGGCCGGGGTCTGCGGGTCCCTGGCGCTCCCGCTTCCCGGCCCGGTCCCCGCGACGCCCGGGTCTCGCTTTGCTGCAGTCGCCGCGCGGAGGGCAAAGCGTCCCCGCGTCCCTACACGGATCCGCAGAGCGCCGCACCCCGAGACTCGGGCCCAGCACCGCCACAGCCGGAGCCCTGCCGGACGCGCCCCCGCCTCGCGCCACCTCCCCGTCAGCCCGCCGCCCTCTGCTGACCTTTTCTTGCGCGCGGTTGAGTCGCTTCTGGACGTTCTTAGCGAAGATGCCCGTCTTGATGTCGGCCATGGCTGCGGGTCCGGGGAGCTGCGAGGAGCAGAGCGCGCGGCGGGCCGGCGGCGGCGCGGAGGAGCGGGTGGAGGCGGCGAGGCGAGAGGAGGAGCGGGAGGAGCAGAGGAGGAGCGGGAGAGGCGGCCGGGAGCCGCGAGCGCGGGGAGGGCGGAGGGCGGGGCGCGGCGGCGGGCCGGCTTACCGCCACCCGGCGGAGGCGGGATGCGTGGGGACTGGCTGTGACTCCGAGTGATGGGGGGGGCGGTAAAAGAGAGAGAAGCCCGAGGCCAGATGACCAGCTAGTGCCTACGGTGGTGGAGCGAGTCAGGAGGAGAAAGGGAAGGGAGCCACGCAGCGGCCCCAGGGCCAGGAGGCAGCTCCGGGGTTCTGCCGCATAAAGTTTGTCTTGGGGGAGAGTGAGAAGGCCTGAGTCTTTCAGAAAAAAAAAAAAAAGCTGGGGGGAAGGGGAACCCTAGGGATGTGGAAGACATCAGGATTGGAGCTGCTTTCAAGCGGAGGGTGATGGGCTGGTCTCCTGCTACTCTCTGGAGACCATCCTGGCCGGATGGCTCCCCTCAGCACCCTGGGTGGTCAAGGAGGAGGACGCACTTGGCCCTGCCCTCAGGAGGCTCGGAGCCCAGCGGAGGGTGGGGTGGACAGGGGTTGCAGGGAAACCAAGTCCCTGCAGGGCGGCGGAGCGTCAGGAGAAGAGTTGGGAAGGGAGGAAGGGAAGGAAGAACATGACTGACACCTGTTTAATGTTTAATACAAGACCTGGAGGAAGGGGATCTTTGCTGAAAAAGGCCAGCTCCTACAAGACAGGTGCTGTGATTCGGTCGTCTCTGAAATTCCTGTGCGAAGCCTAAATCCTGACATAGGCACTGTCCCAGAAATGGAGCCTCACATCAACCATGGAAGACTCAGCCTCTTAACTTCCTTACGAACCTTCTGGCAACCTTACCAGGCATTCGCCATTCTCTGTAAGCTTGGCAGAAGTAAAAATAATACTGGTCAAAGGCTCTAACCAGTAGTCCGACTATTCATACTCAGTTGTTGATCAGAGTGTTGAGGAGAGGAAGGCAGGTGGTGCCCACCAAACAGAGGTTGGGAATGGATCAAGCACCTGAACCCTGTGAGTCCAGGTGAGCAACCCCCTATACTCCTGGAGGAAAACGTTACATTGGTAGACCCCAGTGACCTGCCCCCTAGTGTTCACTCCTGGGCAGTCCCTTAGTCTCCTCCCCCGGATTCTAGAAAGATGCTATGAGTAGCCTTAATCGCTAATACACGGTGAAAGTGATGCTCTGCCAGTTCCAGGCCTCAGCTTTGAAGAGTCAGGCAAGTACAGCATTCTGGGGAGCCCTGAGCTTCCATGTGGGGAATTCAGCCACCCTGCTGTAAACAAGCAAACAAAACTCCAAGAAGAGACCACATGGAAAGGGAGAGGCCCTGAAATCACTTAGGAGAAAAAAGCCAATATATCCCAGTATCCCCACTAGCCCAGCCTCCAGGCAACTCATTGACAGAATGTAGCCATACAAACAGCCATCAGCAAGGCCAGCAGAAAAACCACCCAGCTGATCCCAGCCTAGACTACAGAATGGTAAGCAAATGAAATGTCACTGACTGTTGTGATGATTTATATATAACACAGTAGATGACTGGAACACCTAGTCTATTTGCTTAGCTCCTAGTTCCCTAGGATGACTATCTTTCCTAGTTTGCCTAGAAATGAAGGGATTTCCAGAACACAGGACTTTTAGTGCTAAAATTGGGAAAGTCTTAGACAAACTGGGATAAGTTGATCACTTACCTCCAACATCTGAAGTAAACAGAAGTTTACTTCAGAGAGAAGTAATTGGAAATTTGATTTCTCACCATAGGGTCAAGATCAGGTCCAGAAACCAGGAATTTGAGTTGCTTTCCTCAAACAGTGACCTTTAGAACCTCAGCTCTGCCTCGGGGCCTTGATCATGGTACAAGTTCCAGAATGCTGGACTACACCAGAAGTGTTCTGGAGAATGCTCCATGGTCACTGTTACACTGAGAGCCCCAGACCTACCTCTGCTCCCTCTAAGACATCAAGGGACAGAGGTGCCACCTACTAGATTTACTTTTTTTTTCTCTGTTTTCCTAGAGCCCAAACCATCAGGCCCCATAGTAGTGGCCTTCGTTTCTCTTTCCATTTTATCCCCCGTTTCCATTTACCCACATTTTTGGAACTCAGAAAGCATCTCTTGAAAATGAAATTACAAATGATTAACTTTTTTTTTTTTGTTGTTCACATGTCCAAATCTAGTTCTGTAAGGTGGGTGGAAAAGGGAAGCTTGTCATTTCTTAATAATTCTATTTGGAATACATGCTGAGCAGATTAAAAGTTGCTATGTGCAAACTGTTATCAAATCATTTGACTCCAACTGAGAAGTAAATCCTTGTCCGTTTTCCAGTTGCCACGTGGCTCATTCTAGCCATTACTGCATATCGACTGAGCACTTTAGCTGGTACTTAGCAGCTATTCTGCAAATATTCGTTGAAAACTGCATGTACACATGAGGCTAGCTAATACACATCCACCATGCCACACATGTGCTGGAGGTGAGAGAAGACTCACACTCCTCGAGACATCTAAACTGGCATTCTTGAATTCTTCCCCAGAACCTCTTTAGAGACCTAAATCTAGCATGTTGGAGTTGCACAGATGCTAACAGTACAGGTGGCTGTAGCTTGCCAAACCCAATAATGCAGGTAAAATGTGTGTCAAAGTGTAGCTTGGCGGATCTTTTACTATTCTTTCCATTGTGCAATAACGATACTGGAATAGGGGACGGGAGGCATGGGGGGGCCCAGCTATAATGATTTTAAACACTTTTACACTGTACAGTGGAATCTTTTTTCATAAAAATCTTATGTAGGACCCAATAATCAAATGGGCCTATCTGGTTGCAGAGAGTGTTGGGTGCTCAGAGCCCCACCCATCAGGCCACTTCTTTACCAGTCTCAGAACCACAGACTGCCCCTGCAACATATGGGGCTCCACAGGACAAGATGATCACAGTGACATCATCCAAGGCCAGAGTGGTAGGATTGTGCTCTCGTGCATGCTTCTCTCATTCTTCAACACTGCTGGACATGCCCACCAGCTCCTGATGGCTTGTACCTCTTCCTAGGACTATCTACTCATTTTTCCCCTCAGTCAGAAACATGTGACTCATGCAATGCATATAGATTTACTATTAATGAAAAGTAATCACACTTGTCTCCAATTTCTGGGACACGCTTAGATACCAAATTATATTTAATATTTATTTGGGGGTGTTCACAAAAAAAGTATCACAATTCCAACCCCAGATCTTCATCCATGTAAGGAAGAATTCCTGAATCAAATTTCACTTTGTTTTATTTTCTTTACAAGGATATAAGCAAAAATTAATTTTTTTAAGAGTTTATTAGGCAGTTTCACAGTTTTGGGAACACTTTCAGAGCCTCTCCCTTGACTCAATGCCTAAGCCTTTAGTCCCCCAAAACATCAAATTTCACTTGGAATCATCTTCCTTCCTTCTAAATTGCTCTTCAGATTGGTTAATAAGTGAAATGCAAATTATGGCAGGTTTGGATAATGTTCAGAATAGGCTCGGAATTACTACTGTATTATCACAGAGCTCATCTGCTAACATTTTTAACACACGCCCAGAGGTTTATCCTCACCTATCTTTGTATCTAGTCAGTCCAATTTAGGCCCTTAAAGGAAGGAGATGTCCAGATCCATTTTTGTTGCCTAATGTAATTAGCTACAGTTTCTTCCTAATTATTGGGTTTTTTCATATCATTGTGTGGATAATTAAGAAGGTGTTCAATTTAAACATTTAGTTGAACATAATTGGAATTTTGCCCTCAGATAAACTATGACTAGTTTTCATACTTCACTCTTATTTGAAGACTCAAATGAAATTTTACTTTCTCTCACCAATGTTAAATGAACATGGTAGCAAAAGTTAGGATGCTCTACAAAACTAAACTTGGAGTAGCTTGTACATTTCAGGTGAAAACAATCAAGGATAGATTCAGTCAACTCTTCAACTATGCCAGCTATCTATCTTTTAGTTCCACATATATTTTTACTACAATTTGCCTGCATGACTACTCTTTTCCTCTCTTAATTTAACAAAGTCTAAAAATAACAACTTCCTAACTACATTAATAATGCATCACTACTAATGTATCCATCCCAAAATGCTAAAGAGGGAGCAAGAGCTTTGTTTTACACAGACAGAGTCCCTGGCCACTGAAGAAAACAGTGACAGTGTTCGAAATGACCTAATAATTTTCATGTGTTTTAGTGCCATGCTTGATGCTTTTATGCAAAGTAGATGCCAAGCACCTGCTATACCCTGAACAAATTGCTCGAACATCACTTACTAGCTTACAAGCCAACTGAGAGGTCAGGGAGCCAAAGCAGAAATTCTAATTAGCTACAACTGTTTTCAGAGAAAGAGACAAGTTCCTGCAAATGTTTGATGCTATTTTCCATGCACAAATAAGCTATGCAAACTCCATGTACAATGCGACAATCAGCATGTTTATGCTACTGAGACCACCTCTGTGATTGCTTTCATAGCTCTACTATTTTATCAAGAATGGTTTTCCAGCTTGGACAAACCCCAGCTTTGTAACAGCAATCTACTTCAAAACCTTTTAACAAATGCTTGATTTTACCACAGATTGACAGATTTATTTGGTTTGATGAATCTGTTTTTGGTTAAATTGGTCCATGTTTTTATTTTTGTATGAATGTAGCTATCCAGATGTGCCCCCCTTTGACAGGCAGCTCCTGCTCTCTTGTCTGCCTGTCTCCTGACCCAACCTCATGGGACACGAGGACTCCTCCAAAGGTGCTCCTGGAGATGTGGCCACCTGCGTAGCAGAGGGGTTACCTGGTACCATGGGTTCCCTCCACTGTCATGTCCCTCCACTCAGAGCCTTCCTTCCTCCACTTCAGCCAAAGCCCCTGGGGTAATGATGAGGTCAACTCACTGTTGACCTCGCCCCTGGTTACAGTGTGATTCTGTCCAGAGGCAGTCTAGACTAATTATGTTCACCCATGTTGCAAACATATGCCTGCTCCCCTGCAATAAAGCCCCTTCCCTCTCCTCTGGCCACACAAACTTGTACTTGTTTTCACATCTAAATATTACTCCCTTCTCTAAAGACCCCCAACATTCTGTGCTTGCATCCACCTCCGGGGAGATTTAGGGAATTGAATGTCAATGGCAGAAATTGTTCCTATTACTATCACTTTCAGTGTCACTGCTATAGTTCAGCACTGAAGTTCAGGCCTAAAAAGGCTTCAGAGGACTAGTCTAGGATGGAATCTGTTAGGGATTTAATCATGTCTCCTAAAAAGAAGGTATGTTCAAGTCCTAACCCCTGGGTCACCTTATTTGGAAAAAAGGTCTTTACAGATGTAAGATATAACTTAAGATAAGATCATCCTGGAATAGAGTGGACCCTTAATTCATGGAATATTACTGATATCCTCAGAAGAAGACAAGAGATGCAGAGAGAGACACAAAGAGGAGGATGCCATGTGAGGACAGTCATAGTGGGAAGACAGCCACGTGACACCAGGAGCAGAGACTGGAGTTACAAAGCTGCTTGCCAAGGAGGGCTGGCAACCACAGAAGCCAGGAGAGGGAGCAGGGCCCTGCCTACAGCTTGATCTTGGCCTTATAGCTGGGAGAACTGTGGGGAATACATTACTTTTGTTTTTAGCTACTCCGTTTGTGGTATTTTGTTACAGCAGGCCTAGGGAACTAAGACAGACTCCAACCTGTTTCTCCTGAGAAAATTGACTCCCCAAACCAAATAGCTGGCAAACAGATTTGCAAAACCAAGATCATCATTAGTTGGAATAGCCGGGGTTCATCTGTTCCTCTCTTTTGAAACAATGTATTCTTGTAAGTGTGTGATTGGCCCTTATTTCCCTTCTTGATTTAGAGAAAAAAATTAGCAGCTTTCAAGCCTGTTGCAGAGTGGATTCTCCAGAAACACAGGCTGAGACACAGTCTGGGGTGCACGGTGATTAGCAATCAGTGAGACTGTGAGAGGAAGTGACAGCAAGCAGGGTTGGCAGAGGACAAAGTCCACCTGCCAGGCAGGCCTGTGGCAGGCTTGGCCCCTTAGGGGGCTGTGTCCCAAACACAGTTGTCCCCTCTAGTCACCCAAGGAGAGGTACAATCGAGGCTACTGGAACTAACCCTGAAGGCACTGGCAGCTACAGGCTAAAGACTGTGGAAGAGACATCTGGGCAGCAGGTCAGTCCCCTCCTCGCTGTGGTTCCAATGGAGAGCTCCCAGCACATAGTAGGTGCATGTTCTTCAGTTTTCCTCTCCAAAATACCACCTTCTATTTCTTCACCTTCCCACATTTCCATGCCTCCTACTTATACTGGGATGTTTCTGAAGGTACCTTAATATGTACTTGCCCAGACGTCCAAAGCCCAGACGTCTACATTTGAACATGCTCCATTTCCCCTTCACCGATGAAGTTAATTATGGCCACTGTGTCACCAGTGTTCACTGGACAGGTACTATTTCTCCATTTATAATAAATGAGAACCTTGTACAGAGATAATTTGAGACTATGTAAATATACTGATTCCTGTCAAACTCTCCCTCCCTGTCTTGAGCATGCATTATGATTCTTGCCTAATAATCTCTTTTCACCATGATAGTGGTGAAAGTGGTGGTTTCCTAACTACACCCGGGCTCCTATGTTGACTGGCCGGCATTCTGCTGTATGAGGAGCTTTCTCTTTCTTCTCATTCACTTAGTAATGTATGTGCAGTACCTGTTATCCGTCTGGACTCATGGATTATTTTATTGAATCTATTATTGGTCTTATTTACATTAATGATCAGATTATCTCAGACATGATCAATGAAAGCCCCTTCACATTTTTAAATCAGCCTCATGATTTTTCTTAGCATTTCTTTATCTTTTTACCACAATAAGGTGTTCCTTAGAACAGACTCAGAAACACAGACTCATCTTGTATTTTCCCTGCCCTTGAATAAGCCATTTCTCCATGGACCCTTCGTTACTTTTGGTGGTGAACAGTATTTAGAAACCAAGATTAGGCTCTAGGTTTGCCCATTGTTTCTAGGTCATTCACCAGACAGAGTATATTGATACATACATATATATAAATATAAAATAATACATTTGTATTAATACCTCTAATCTGAATCTATCCAAGGCTCTTGTTTGCCTTCTCCCATTACATGCTTCTGTCTCTCATCTTCCATATTGCTCTGGCCCCCTAAAACGTCACTCATTTGCTCAATTCTACAACATCTACAAAATACTTTCAGAATGTTCACACCACAACAACAAACAAGCCTGATAATATAAGATATGATAAGATAATTGTTGTAAAGTAAAAAAAAGATTTGATTGTAGTTTTTTTCTTTAGACCAAAGTAAAAGCATTTTGTCGAACACTTATTTGGTATTTTTCCATGAAGACAGACATATAAGCCAATGAAATAGAATGTAGACCTCAGAAATAAACCCTCATGTATATGGTCAATTGATTTTCAACAATGGTCTTGGCAAAAGAGTGCCAAGACCCTTCAATGGAGAAAGGACAATCTTTTTAACAAATCATGTTGCGAAAACAGGATAGCCACCTGCAAATAAATTAAGTTAGACCATTACTCTATTTCATATATAAAAACTAATTTCAAATGGTTCAAAAATGTAAATGTAAGACCAAAAGTTATAAAATTCTTAGAGGAAAACATAGGCAATACCTTCATAACATTGGAGGTGGTAATGATTTTTTTGGAGATGATAACAAAAGCACAGATAACAAGAGAAAAATAGATAAATTGGACCACGTTAAACTTAAATACCTTTGTGCATCAAATGACACTACTAACAGAATGAAAGACAAAACATAGTGTCAGAGAAAATCTTGCTTACTATCTATATGATAAGGGATTAATAGCCAGAATATATTTTTTAATTCTTACAATTCAGCAACAAAAAAGTAAACAACCTGATTAGAAAATGGGCAAAGGACTTGAATATACAATGGCAAATAAGATACGTCTTCATACTCAGGACCGAAACCACAATAAGATACATCTTCATACCCATGACAATGGCTACTATGGAAAAGAACCAAAGAGCAGCACACAGCAAGTGTTAGTGAGTATATGGCGAAATTAGAACCCTTGTTCAATGTAAAATAGTGCATCTGTAAAGAAAACTGTACAGCAGTTCCTCAAAAATATTAAAATAGAATTACCTAAAAAATAAAAATCAAATTACCATATTACCCAGTAGTCCCACATCTGAGTATATACTCCAGAGAATTTATGGCAGGGTCTCAAAACAATATTTTCATAACATTATTCACAATAGTCAAAAGTGGAAACAATCCTGGTATCCATAAACCATGAACGGATAAACAAAATGTAGTGTATATATAGGATGCATTTAAGTCAACTTTATCAAGGGCTGAAATCCTGACACGTGCTGTGGCATGGATGAAACTCAAAACTCAAGGACATTATGCTAAGTGAAGCAAGCCTTTCACGAAAGGACAAATATTAATATGATTCCATTCATAAGGGCTGCCTAAGATAGTCAATGCATAGAGACAAGAAGTAGAATGTGGCTCGGAGCCTGTGGCTCAAGCGGCTAAGGCGCCAGCCACATACACCTGAGTTGGCAGGTTCAAATCCAGCCTGGGCCCACCAAACAACAATGATGGCTGCAACCAAAAAAAAAAATAGCCGGGCGTTGTGGAGGGCACCTGTAGTCCCAGCTACTTGGGAGGTGGAGACAGGAGACTCGCTTGAGCTCAGGAGTTGGAGGTTGCTGTGAGCTGTGATGCCACTGCACTATACCCAGGGCGACAGCTTGAGGCTCTGTCTCAAAAAAAAAAAAAAAAAGTAGAATGGTGGTTTCCAAGGCCTGGGAGCAACAAGGAATTGTTGTTTAACAGTAAAGTTTCGTAACATGAAAAGTGTTCTGGAGATGGAGAGTGGTTACACTGCACAAAAATGTGAATGTACTTAATGCCACAGAACTATACACTTAAAATGGTTAAAATGGCAAATTTTATGTTACAAATATATTACCATAATGAAGAAGTTGTTTAAACTTTCTCAGGGAAGTTATTTTACTCCATGGAAACAGCTAAGTTCATTTGTTACTGTTTGCATTTAGTTCTGAGTTTTCCTCCATCCTTGTGATTTTATTACATTTACATATGCAAAATGTTAATGTGTGTCCCAAAGACAATTTTATAGAGGTATACTCAGAGAAAGGTCCTCCTTCCCCCTGCCCCCTCCTCCCTTCCTCTCATCTCCATCCCCATGAGTGACAAATTTCATTAGTTTTTGTATTATTATTATGTTTCTTTTTACAAAATCATACAGGTATATGTTTTTTTTTCTAATTTTCTCTTCTTTCTTACCCTAAAGGATGCATCCTGTGTATATATGTTTTTAATTTTCCACTTAGAAATATATTTTCAAAACTTGTTCCTTTCACCTCATAGAGATTTTTCTCATTCTTTTTTTTTTGAAACTAGGTAACATACCCCATGATATGTGCAGACCAAGGCTTATTCAACCAACTATTATTTTTCTTATTTTCCCCAATGCTTCAATTATCTCAGACTTGGCCAGTGAAAGCAAAAAATTTATAGTATTTAACAATGACAATTTTGCACGTGCTTTTTCTGTTAAGTATGTATCTTCAGGATAAATTCTTAAAAGTGAAATCCATAGGTCAAAGAATATATGGATTAGTGGGTTTGCTCAGTATTGTCACATTCTCCTCAATAGGATAATGCCATTTTATGTTCTAATCATTAATTTGTGAAAGTGCCCCTTTCCCCACAACCTTACCAATCTTGTCAAGATTTCAGGGTTTTGTCAACTTGATAGGTCAGAAAAAACTGAAGGAACTATAAAGTTCAAATAAACAACAGAATATTTTCTAAATACTTTAAGAAAGGTGTGAAGAAAGCTTGTGTGTCTACCATAATTCAAAATCTGAGTCATCTACATTTGTAGGTCTGCTTCTATTGATGTTTTTCTAAACAAGATTGTGGGTGACATTTCCCTGTTCTTCATGTGCCTTATACTTTTCAAATTTTATGATAGGTATTGTAGATAAAAGAGTAGAGACTGAATTATATGTATTTTTAATGGTACACTTTTATATTTTATATATATATATATAAATATATATTGTATATTTTAAATGGTACACTTTTTTTCATGAGGCGGCTAGAGGGCTGGTCTCTTTGCTCTTCCTAGGAGTCAATCTGGGAGAGGAGGATCAATAGCAGCTTTGGTTAGTTTCAGCTCAGCCCTGGTTCTCTTGAGAGCGAAGTTAGCCCCTTCCCTCTAGCAGGGCTCTGTAAAAAAATTCATCAGTGTAATACAAGACTGTGAGATTTCTCTCTTGTTTCCTCCTTCTCATACTACCCAAAGGCTGATCTCTCTGATTCCATTAGGAGGTGGACTGAGTGGCAGCTGGGATTGATTTAATTCATTTGATCACATGGGCTTCTCCTCCTCTGTTATCTCTGTATGTCTCTTCCAGTTTGAAGAGTTCTGAGGCTCGGCGCCTGTGGCTCAAGTGGCTAAGGTGCCAGCCAAATACATCTAAGGTGGCAGGTTCAAATCTAGCCCAGGCCCCCCAAACAACAGCTTGAGGTTCTGTCTCAAAAAAAAAAAAAAAAGTTCTGAAACTGATGTCTGACCCTGGCAGCCTGTGACATACAGGGTGACCAAGAGATACCTGCAGCCATCACAAATTCATAAAAAGTGGGAGAGAATTCTCGAGTTTAGAGGTGCCAGTTCTACAATTGGGACTTGGATTAGTCTTTTATGTCTGTTATAACATATTGTCATAAACTTGGTAGTTTAAAATAATACAAATTTGGGCTAGGAATGGTACCTGTAATCCCAGCACTTCAAGAGGCTGAGGCAGGAGGATCATTTGAGCTCAGGAGTTTGAGACCAGCCTGAGCAAGAGTGAGACCCCATCTCTACTAAAAATACAAAAATTAGCCAGGCACTGTGGCAGGTGCCTGTAGTCCCAGATACTCGAGAAGCTGAGGTAGGAGGATCATTGAGCCCCGGAGTTTGAGGTTGCTGTGAGCTAGACTGATGCCATGGCATGGGAGTCTGGGGAACAGAGTGAGATTCTTTCAAAATAAATATATAATTTAAAAAACCCACAAATCCAAAATCTTACAATTCTATAGAAGACTAGGGTGAGATCAAGGTGTTAACAGGGTACATGTTTCTAGAGGCTGTGAGGGAAAATTCATTTCCTTGCCTTTTCCAACTTCCTAAATTTCCTTAGCTCACCACCCCTTCATCCTTCCTCAGAGGCAACAAATGGCGATCTGAGTCCTTCTAGTTTCGGCCGCCATCTCTTTAGTTCTCTCTTCTAATTCCCTCCTCTACCTTAAGAGCCCGTGTGTTTACATGGAACCAAGGAGGATAATCTCCCTGATTCATCTTAGCCAATGAATTGCCTGAATTCTATCGGCAACTTTAGTTCCTCGTCACCCTGTTACTTATAACATATTCACAAGTTTCATGGATCCAAACAGAGACATGTTTGAAGGATCATTACTCTACAAACAGTGAGTACTTTCTAGATTCTTCCTTGTTAATACCAGCCCACATTAAGCATTTACCCGGTTTCTTTTGTGGAAAAGTCTCTAACTGTGGCAGGCCCACTTTCCTGCCCAGCTGCAGGTTGGGCTCTGTGGGAAGCAGTCCCTACCATGGAGCCCAGTGTGCAGGGCGGTCACAGGTGGTCACCTGTGGAAGGAGACGTGGTAGTGTCTGGGGGCTGCTGTAGCAAAGTAGCACAAGCTCTCATTTATCTGGGGGCTGGAAATCCAAAATCAAGATGTGGGCAGGTCTATGCTTGGACTCTTTTAGCTTTTCGTGGCTGTCAACATCCGTGGGCCTGTTGCTGCCCACTCCATTCTCTGCCTCCACCGTCACATGGGCTTCTCCTCTGTTATCTCTGTATGTCTCTTATAAGGACTCATCATTACATTTAGGGCACACCCAGGTAATCCAGGATAATTTTATCTCATCTTTGAAATTTATTACATCTGTAAAGATTCTGGGGAGATTCACAAATTCTGGGGATTAGGAAGTAGACTTTGAAGTCATGATTGGGAGAAATAGAGTTGAAATAGACGCCCATCTGCCCCAGGAAGTCACACAGAAAGCTCTGGAACTGAGATGGCCCATCAGATTTCTCTGCATTGCTCAGAAACATCCAGACCTTTACACTGCTGCCTCGGCTGTAAAATGTGAGCTGCTCCTGCAACCCAGGCAACCCCTATAGGGCAGATGTCACTCTGCACAGCTGGGGTAGCAGTTCTTCTTTGAAAGGGAATCTGGGCATTACATTCCCTGCCCGTCCCATTTTCACCAGGGCTTCCCACCAGCCCTGTCTGCAGAGAAGGGCACTGCTGAGTTTCTCAGTGGCACCGGTACTTTCCTGACAACCACAGTAAATGGTGGATCTTCCACCTTCCTATTGAACGTGATCGTCTGTTGAGTTTTCTGGTCTGACTTAGGATATCCTCTCCAGCAAGGTCCCTTCCTGAGTCCTTTCATCTCTTCCCCCACTGTCTGTCACAGTAGCTCTGACACTTTCCCTCATTTCACATAGGCCATGTCTTTGCCCAGGCTTCCAGGATCCAACCTACTGCCGGGGGGAGTCCTTGCCAGGGCAGTACATTCTGTATCTTGGAAAAATGGAAATAAATTATAAATTCCCACTTATCCAATCTTATGTTCAGGGCCCCCATTTATCGAACGTGCTCAGAAACCCGTCCCACACATACTCCCCCAGCTCCTCCCAGTACGGGCTATCTGAGAACAGGAGTCCTTTGTGATATGGGCCCTTTCCTCCCCTTCCAGGCCCTGCATGCCCCTGGCTGAGACATCCTGTGACTGCTCCCTACTCAGAGGCCGAGTAATGGGAGAGAGGCAGGAGCCGATCCCCAGGCACATCGCTGCCTCACGGAGAGAACCTTTAGATTGTCTTCAAGGGAAGGGGTATGTGAGCTCTCCATGGGGAAATCTGGGCTGCTTCTGAAGGTTCAGAACTTCCAGAGAATTTCACATATTTAAATTTTCAGGGTTTCACCAGAGTTATCCCATCCCGTGTGTCAATGTCTTCTTCTTCTCCAGAAGACCTCTGCTTCTCTGATGACGGAGTCCTGGGCCTCGTCTGCAGTTTTCTCTGTGCTCTCTCTGCTGGGCTCTGCTTTCCACCAAAGCAGTTTTACCTTTCTCTAGAGTGTCAAATGAGTTTGGCAACAGACCTCTAACCCCATTCTTTTTTTAGTCACTGTTTCTCTATACCTTTCAATGGCTGGATGTTGAATTTCCCCAGCTTGGGCCTTCCCTTCTGTGTTACCCTCCCATTGATCACTAGTGAAACTCTTCACATCTGGACTGTCACATTGTGCCACAGTCGTGTGCCACTTATCCCCAGTGACCGGCTCCTCACTACCACCTGTGCAGAGAGTAATTGAGCTCTGAAACCCACTCGAATGTTCACTTACATGGTCCTGCCATAACTGTCACAGGTGGAATTCAACAAACAGCAGTCTGAGACAGAGGCTAATGGAAAGTCAATTAGGAATCAACATCTCTGGAAGAGAGAGGGAAGAACAGATTTAATCAGAGAGAGAAGTCAAGCTGCAGGGCAGACCCATAAGTCTCAGCCAAGGCCACAAGGAATTCTGGAATAAAATGTCCAGTTACGGGTTTCCCACGGGCCACTCCAGAAGGGTGTCACTTTGAGGGAGTTGGCTTTCTGCAGCTGAAGCAATCCCTGAAGGGGTCCAGAGCCAAACTATGTCTCTGACAGCATTCTATTTATAAATTTTTTTTTCTTTTTTATCTGAAAGCATTCTAAACAAGAGCTGAGCCAGCGGGCCTTCCTTGAAGGGGCTCCAAGTGGCACATCCATGCTATGGGAGGGGTACCTATTCCCACCTGTGGAAAGGCTGCTCTGCAGTGTAGATTGTTTAGACCTCATTGTGTCCCCAGTGCTGCAGCGTCCCTTTAACAAGGTTCTCAGTTTATCTAGTGTGCTATTTGGGAAGAAGCAATTATGTTTCCCAACCTCAGCAGCCTTATCAGTAGTGAAACTTCTCCAACCTTTGAATTCTTAATTTTGGTTCTTTCAGTTCTAGAACTCCCATCATTCTTTATAACATCCAGTGTGCACTAAAGATCAGTGTCTGCCCCATGAGACTTCTAAAGGTTCTAGTCAACTTCTTTCTCCCTAAACTTGAGTGTTATCCTCAACTTCCTAGACATGCAATCACTTTTTCATCAGCTCAAGCTGAGAAGGGAAATAGTGGTGCCAAACCTCAGTCTCACCGACCCCTTCCCTCTGCCTCACACGTGTTCCCTGCCTCAGTAGCTCTCTAATGCTGAGTGTGCGTACACACTCATACGCACATCAAATTCTGCTCAGCTATTCTACACATTCTCAGCAGCAGTGTTGGTCTGCTGCAAAATGGTCTATCATTGCCAGAAGCACAATTCCAAACTCTTGTTTTATTGAATTCATGTTTTTAGTAACTTGTTTTATAGCACAAAGCAGCCCTGCAGAATTTCCTTCTGTTCTTTGAGTTATATTTTTATCTGTGTTGTGCTCTGTTGGTCTTCTGCATGGAAGATTTCTCACTTCACCTCAGTTTTTCTGTGGTATGTTTGCAGGTTACTGTTCTGTTTGTTTTCGTCTGAATCTTGCTTCCTTTTCCCTCCCCTGACATTCTCTTTGCACTGATACACTGTCAGTGATTTTATGAGTCTCCTCCCTATGTGTCTGAGACCAGCTTAACATTTTTTTCCCCTCCAAGTCTGATCTGAGGGCCAAGAAATTCATGTTCTACCTGCTTTTTCATAGCTGGAAGAAGTAGCAATGGGTGGGAGAGAGTTAGGCAGAAGCCCTGGGCAGCCTTTGTTTAAATACCTCAGCTCTTCACTGATTTATTCACACTAATTTTTTTTCCCTGTCTACTAGGTACTGGGCACTAATCTAAGTACTTGAGATCCATCAGTGAACAAAACAAATAAAGGCCCTACATTGTGTCTTATATTTTAATGACATGATAGATAAATACCTTAGAAGGTAAAGAGCACTGTCAATGCATGAAGGAGAACGAGGAAGATAAGAAGTTCAGGGGATGGAGATGTTGGCCATATTAATTGAGTAGAAGTGCAAGTCTCACCGAGAAGGTGAAATTGGAGTGAAGATTTGAAAGAGGAACAGCATGGATAAATGCAAAGACATCACAAAAGCCCAAATCAGGAGACGCCTGGTGTGTTCCAGACTTACCAAGGAGGCCACTGGGGCTTGAGTGGAGCAACCAGGAGGGAGAATAGGAGAGGGATGAACAAAGGGACCACGGAGCACATCAAACAGGGCTTTTAGGCCATTGCAAGAACTGTAGTTTTTACTATGAATAGAATGGGAAGCCTACATGTCTTCCTTCCTTCTTTCTTTCCTTCCTTCCTTCATTTTTGCTTTCTGCTCTTTACATTGAGATATAATATCCACACTGTGAAGTCTACAGTTCTTAAGCTCAAGGGCATTACCCAGGTAAGCAGGTCTACCCTTACTCAACACCAGCAGTACCTGGGAGCCTTCCCACTGCTTCTTCTCAGCCAATGTCCTCTTCTACTCTTCTGACTACTCTGTTCAAAGATCAGTATTTCCCTGTTTATCAACTCGATATAAGCGGGACCACTCAGCCCGGATTCTTCTGTGCTTCTCTCACTCAGCGTGATGCCTGTGAAATCCATCCTTAATGCTTTGTGTAGCAATAGTTCATTCCTTTGCGCGGTTGTGTGAATATTGTATGACTACATGATAATTTATTTATTCAGTCTTCTGTTGATGAACATTTAGGGTTCTTTTCAGTTGGGGCTATCATGAGTAAAAGCTGCTATCAACACTCTTGGAGATCTTTCAGGACACCCCGTGCTCACGTACGGGGATATCTACCCAGCAGTGCAAGTGAAGCCTTTTTGGGAAAGCTTAGTGACATAATCTGATTTAATTTTAAGGGGATCTTTTTGGCTACTTTGTTGAGCTAAAAGGAGGTACTTTTTGTCGTATCTACATAAAGGTAGGTGTGAAAAGTATGAAAAGAGAAACCAGTTAGGTGACCCAGCAAGGGATGATGGTGGCTTATACCAGGTGGTAGCAATGGAGGTAACCAATAAAGTCTTTGAAATGTGAAAAGAGAGAAAAGATAAGGATCTCCACTCAAGTAGCTTCTCTCCAGGGTGGACAACCTTGGTTAGAGTTTGCAGGATTTTGTTGATTTCACAAGAAGAATTCTACGAGTAAAGAACAGAAGTAAAATTAAGACTCCAGTAAGATGTGCTTTAGAATCTTTTATTTTTTTTTCCTTTGGATAGTAGTTTCTGAAGTTTATTGAGTTAACTTATAGTCCTTTCCTTGTCTGATTATAATAGCTTCTTTTTCTGATTTTAACTATTTTTGTGCACCATATTAGGTACTGGGGAAAAAAAAAAAAGAAAATGTTTAGAAAAGTTTCTATTCACCCTTTTAACCCAGGACTCATTTTTTAAAAACAGAACGTTTTCACATGTACTGAAATAACTAAAATTAAAAAGTCAAATAACAGGTGTGGCAAGGATGTGAAGACATTAGAACCCCCATACAAGAAAAATGAAAACACATACCCACACAAAAACCTGTACAGAAATATTCATAACAGTATCACTTACAGCAGCCTAAAGGTGGAAATAGTCAGAATGTTCATCAGCTGACAGATGGATAAATACAATACAGTATATCTAAGCAGTGGAATGTCACTTAGCCATTAAAAGGAATTAAGTGCTGATTTTTGTTACAACATGGATAAAGCTTGAAAACATTAGCTAAGTGAAAGGAGCCAGACAAAAGAGGCCACATAGCGTGTGATGCCACGTAAATGAAATAGGCACAATAATAGAGACAAAAAGTACGTGGCTTTCCATTTTGAGGAGATGAGAATTCTCTAAAATTGATGGTGGTGATGGTTGCACATGCACCCTTTAAGTGGGTGAGTTGTTTGACATGAATTTTATCTCAATGAAGCTGTTACCAAAACCAGAAAAGAACATTTCTAACACATTTAATATAGAGAAATAAAGATACAAAGTAGCCCATAATTCTATCAGCCTACGATTCCTGAAGACATTTTTAAAAATGAAATAATATATATACATCTATATATATATATGTGATTAGAATAGTCAACAAGTAAAAAAAGGTACAAAATAGAGAGAACTCTATATTCCTTCCCAGTTTCCCCAAAGTCCTCAGCAGTAACTACTAATTTTCTTGCAGGAAGCACTTTATATATACACTGGCATATACTTAGTGTACATCACCTTAATTTTAACTCACACCAAGGATCACACTATTCATATTGTTTTGCATCTGGAACTTTCCAGCTATTGTTTTTTGTTATTGTTGTTGTTTATTTTTGGAGACAGAGTCTCACTCTGGCGCCCTGACTAGAGTGCCATAGCATTATAGGTCATAGCAACTTTGAGTTCTTGGGCTCAAGAGATCCTCTTGCCTCAGTTTTTTTCTATTTTTAGTAGAGACGGGGTCTCATTCTTGGTCAGGCTGGTCTCGAACTCCTGAGCTCAAGCAATCCACCCACCTCGACCTCTGAGAGTGTAGGATTACAGGTGTGAGCCACTGTGCCCAGCCTCCAGCCACTATTCCTTAGACCCCTTTCCATGGAGGCCCACATGCATCTTTCTCTTTTCCTTCCTCCCCAGCTGGCCTCCCTTCCTCCCTTTCTTCTATTCTTCTTTCCTGTCCTCCTTTAAAGAGAAGTTTTTGTGTTTCTTTTTTAATGCACACTTTACAGAAAAGTAATGGAAGAAGTTTTAAAAAATGCATACTTTTCTGATCAGAAAATTCAACCATAACAAGGTCTGGGATCTATTCTTTTAGTGTCATTTAATTTTTTTTCTGCTTATATAAATAACACCTCTTGCTACACGAAATAGAGTGATGAGTGAACATTTAATTAACAAAGACTGCTTACCCTGTGCCAAACCCTTGTGTAGGTGCTTGAAACATTGGCTAATGTAATCGAATTACTATACCAAACTTGCAAATCAGGTCTTACAAATCTGTTTTACCAATCAGGAAACTGAGGCATAAGGAGGTCAAGTAAATTTCACAGGTAAAACAGAGCTGAGCTGGACTTCCAGTTCAGCTGGTCTGGTTCTAGAGACTGTCTTGTGTGGCCTGTCCCCAGACTGATGTGACTCCAGAGTCACTTAGAAACTTCACATCCTGCAGTCACCACTGTTGACCTTTTGGTGACCATTTATTCATGACCTTTTTGTACGTACAGTTATGAACAAAAAATATATTTTTGCATAGGGAAAACACACAAATGTAGAACACACATCTATGCATACATACATACATATATATATTCAGGCATTTTTTGTCATTAACTTTAACAAAAATGAGACTAGATTGCACATGCATCCTCCTTTACCTCTTGTATGTCTAGTTTACCAGCCTCACAAACTCGCGCAAGCCAGTAGGTGTAGTTCTAGCTGATTCTTTATGGACTACCTGATATTCCTTGGTCAGGTAATAGATCAATTTCTTCACCCATTCCTCTGTTGATGTGTAGTCGCCCTTGTTTCCAGGAGTCTTGCTATCACGATTATGCTGAAATAAACATCTGAATGCATACGTCTTTTTACATTGGTACATTTATGCCTAGGGAAGAGATTTCTGGGCAGTAGGTTGTTCTTTTTAAAAAAGAAAAGCAGATTTTGCCAGATTGTTCTCACAGAAAATTAACCCAGTCACATGTTCATCAGTAACAAATGAGCATTCCCTTTTCCTGGCAGTAAGGAAAATTCCTTATTAATTTTTGTTGATGTCATTGGTGAACAGCCATCACTTGTTGTTGCTATCATCTGTTTTCCCCTGACTCCTGGGAAGGTAAAGACCTACTGTGGCTGCCACTGCTGTTGGCCCAGGACTTTGAATTTGCTCTTTTGTGACTTGTCTGCTCACCAAATCTGTCCATTTTCTACTGAGTTACCTTTTGGGGTCATATTAAAAAATTCCTAATAGTTCTTTGTCCTTAGTAAACACTTTTTCTGTCTTAGCCACTGAAAAAAATTTCCAATCCATTATTTATACTTTACTTTTGTATTTGTTATGTCTTAATAATTATAAAATCTGATATGACTAATACATATAACTTATACATATATAGGTTTCCCGTCTCATCAACCTCCAACTTCTACATATGGTCTCACACATTTTCTTCTAAGATCTTATGGCTTTATTCTTTACCTTTAAAATTTTAATCCACCTGGAATTTGTTTGAATACGAGACGAGAAGCAGGAATCGAATTTATTCCTTCCCAATATATAGTCAATTTTTTTCAGTATTATTTTGAAATACACCATTGTTCCCTGATAAATTAAAATATATTTTTCATATATTAAGTTCCCCCAGGCAGCAGAATCTATTTTGGGGCACCCTATTGTACACAGTTCCTCTTATCTTTTTGCCCGTTCCTATGATAACATTATGCTGATTTTATTACAGAGACTTCATATTATTCCATATGAACCTTAAGTATATTTAACCCAACTTAAATATACACACTAATGTCCTAGTTTGGATCGCATTCAACTTTTATGTTCATGGGAAAATTCATATTTTCATGATATTAAATTTTATCATTCAGGAGTATGGTACATCTTCCTGTTTTATTTTACATCTTTATATGCAACTGATGTCTGCAGGCCCTCATATGGCGCCAGAGAGGGTCAGCCTGCCAAAAGTCCTTCACCTGAGTCGACCTTGCAATAGGACATTTCTTGGTGCACCTTTTTGCATCTGCCACATGGTGTCCCTGTGGTGGCTTTAACTGGTCTCATCACATTATCTTGCCTTTTTATCCATCCTCACCTCTCTTTGGGCTTGTCTCCCTTCCTGGCACCAGCTCCTAATCCTCTGAATTCATTTACATTTCCGCTAGTCCTTGTCACATGGTCACTCCTCATTCTTCCCAGCTCTGTCTGGTGTGCACCACAAGACCTGCAGTCGCTCACCCAATCAGCCCTCCCCGGGCAGCAAATCAGCAGCCCACACACTGTCCCAGGAAGCTGCTTCCAGAGCCCAGACCTAGACCCACAGGAGGCTTGAGAAGCGGGGCAGGTGCTGACACAGTAGACCTCCGGGAGGACCCTCCTCTGCACCTGTACATTGTCCCTGCCGCTGTCCCCAGTGCTCGGTGTGAAGTGCTTGTGTGCATCTCTGAGACCCTGTTTAATGGGCTGCCATGGGAGCTTTACAGTGGCCATCAGTGCATTTTCTGAGTACATTCCTATTGTTACTGATATTGAGAGCTTTGACTCTGGACAAACTGCTTCAATTATACACCCTATCTCTGTCACGGGAAAACTGACTTTTTCCCTGTGCCCTCTCTCTGCCAAGAGGAGAATGGTCTCTAGAACCACGCTTCCTGAGATGCTGATCCAGCTGATGACCCAATTGGTTCTTGGATCCAAACAAAATGGTAACAGACTACATGTGGATGGACCAAGGACCTGTGGTCATAATCTCTCCATGCTTCCAGATCCCACCCTATCCCAGTATTTGAAAATAAAAATTTCAACCCCACAAGGGTCCATAAGTATCATTCTATAGGCTAGGAAGGATTTTCTTTTTATTTTTAACATGTTGAGAAGCATCTTCAGGATTTTAAGAGAGATGAATATATCCACAGAATAAGTAAGCAAATCCTCATAGGAGGCATATTTGCAAAGAAATACCTGTTCCCCCAAAATTCCAAGTCAATAACCACCCCATTAAGTCTTAGTTTTGGAACCATTGGGGGGTTTCCTCCCACCTGCTTGAATTTGTTCATATCTAAGTTCCTGTTTAAAAAGTTTATAACTACAGCACAACATTACATAACATTGGACAAATTCCTTAGCCCTTTCTGCCTGTTTCCTTGTCTCCGCAGTAAGGATTGAAACAGAGCTTCTTTCATAAGGCTGGGCTGTGAATCGAAATAGTTAATACATACGAAGCCCTTGGAACAGTGCCTGGCTTGTGGCCAGCGCCAAAAAAATGTTCCTCATCATCCTGCTTGTCATCGAGTTTCATCACAATGCTTTCTTCTCGGTGTAGAGTTCTTTAATGTGTCAGCTTTCTAACCCTGGTGTTAGCTCCCCTCTGTTACCATTGCCAGGAGACTTATTTTGTGGGCTTTCTCAATCCTATGAGAATGTACAGAAAAGAAAGAACAGTCTGCTTATAGAACCTTGGAACATTTCCATAGTCTCGTGAGGTCCTTCATATTCAGAAGAGCGGACATAGCAACATTTAAAGCCCACCTCCAGGGAAGACACTTCTACCCCAAATTTATGTAGACAAAGCCCCATCCACTCTACTACAATGTCTTCTTCTCAAACGGCCTCCCTGCCTTCATGTTACCTCAACAATCCACATGTCATAATAGACTTTTCACTTTTAGCAAGATAGGCTTTTAAGCAAAAGAGAAAAGCAATGGGAAGCTTTTGATGTTGCTTGTCAATGTTTTTCTTTATCTTCTTCCTGTGGTCTCCTGGCAACTTATCCGACAGCACCTGCCTTCAAGTGTTATGACAATTCCAGGCGCATTGTAGTGTCTAATATGCCACTGAGAGCTGCATCTTCCCTGACAATAGCCACATACCAACATAAAAGCAGCACAAAATAAAACAATCCACTCCAAGAATTTATGTTACTTAAAGTTTGCATGGGGGTAAGTCATATTCTACTATATGCTAATCACAGGTTCATTTGTGCTGATACACACAGAATTCGAACAATTTTTTTTGAGACAGAGTCTCACTCTGTCACCGTTAGTTAAGTACTAGGGCATTGTCATAGCTCACAGCAACCTCAAACTCTCGGCTCAAACAATCCTCTCGTCTCAGCTCCCCTAGTAGCTGGGACCACAGGCCCCACCGCGATGCCTGGCTAGTTTTCTATTTTTAGTACAAGTGGGGTCTCACTCTTGCTCAGGCTGGTCTTCAATTCCTGAGCTCAAGCGATCCACCAGCCTTGGCCTCCCAGAGTACTGGGATTATGGGTGTGAGCCACCGTGCCCACCTAAACACTTACTATTGGGCACTTGAGCCTGGTGTGTCAGGCACTGTGTTGGGCACTGACAGTACACTAGAGCAAGGACAGGTAGTTGTATAAGAGATGTGGCGAAGACAAACTGGACAGTGGGAGCCCCAGAGATTTACTTAATAATCACACTAATTAAGACATACAAACCTTCAAGCATACGTCATTGGACCAGGAAAAGGGAATGTTATATAGGAAAGTGGGCGTAGGCTTTCAGGACATGAAAGCTTTTCCTGGGGAAGAGACATTTGGCAAATAAAGAATGTTTGGAGTAACCTAAGGAAAAAGAAGGAAGAACATTCCTTGCAGCATGATCAGGATGTGCAAAGGTCCTATGGGGAGAGGGGAAATGACCAGTAAAAGATGCACAGAGCATTACCGAGTCAGGGACCATTGGCAAAAGACCAGGTTTATGGGGGAAGAGCCTGGGTCTGGTCTAGGACATGAGATGTCTGAAGTGCCTTCAGAACATGTGACAGGACAATCCTAAGTAGGTGGCGGATAAGTGCACCTGGAGCTCAGAGGAAATGGCTGAGCCAAAGACGTAATTGTAGCTATAAATAACTGAGATACGAGTTAAAAGTAATGATCTTGGATACAGTTGCTTAGAAAGAAAATTATTGGGGAAAAAAAAAAAAGACCTGGACATTAACAACCTTCGTATTTAATGGCTGAGTAGATGAGCTCACAAAGTAGGCTAAATGGGGAGTCAGGGAGGGAGAAGGGAAGCCAGGAGAATACAGAAGAATCAAAAACGAGGGAGGAAGAGCGGCAAGGCATTGGGGGTTCACAGAGCTCGAGAAAACTGCTGAATCAAGCAGCAAGATAAGGTCTGAACAGCATCGTGTGTTTGAGGCCAGGGAGATCACTACTGGCCTTATTGGAGCTGGTTCTGAGGAGTGACTGCAGGGTGCAGGGTGATGGGCCACGGCACTCAGCCTGAAATAGCTCAAGGAAAGACTGAGAGTTAAGAGAATGGAAATAGAAATGATGGGCAGCTCGTGAAGGAAAAGAGGGATATACGGCAGGAGGATGAAAAAAGTGATATGAGATTGAGAGAAGGCATTGCCATGTCTTTAATTATGAAAATAATTACATAGCTGGGAAAGAGCATCTGTAAGTGTTTATATAATAATCTCCCCGTAATCTGGCACCCGTGAGGATCGGTCGATTCCAGATAGATGTAGTTTCCACTTGCTTGAGAGTTACTGTCAAAAATAAGCCTAACTAATTCTATCCCCCATACCATACCATAAACTCTGTATCGGCCTTCTCTTAATATTGAAGTACACTAATTAAAAGCAACTAAGACAAATAAAGACAAACTTCACTTACCATAGTGCGGCTTCACTGTATTATAAAACAGTTTTGTAAATGCAGTGTACAATTTTAGCTAAATGCCAGTCAATACACTTTTCATCTTCACTACCATATTTTTTTTTTTACTTCAAGTAACACACATTGATGCTTAAAACTGTCACAGGGAACACAGGGGAGCCGTGGGAGTGATGCACGAAGTGTGAGCTTGCTGATGGCGGCGCACCAAGTTTAAACTCTGACTTTTTTTTTTTTTTTTGGCCAGGTCATACGCCAGTTGCTCGAGTTCCAGATAACTGGAGTTTGCCGTATATATGTGTATGTGCATAGATATGTATAATTTAAAAATAAAGATAAATGCTGCCAGGCGCAGTGGCTCATGCCTGAAATCCTAGCACTCAGGGAGGCTAAGGCAGAATCTGGATTGCTTGAGCCCAGGAGCTCAAGACCAGCCTAAGCAAGAGCAAGATCCCGTCTCTGAAAACACCCAGGCCTTGTGGCAGGCGCCTATAGTCGCAGCTACTCAGGAGGCCGAGGCAAGACGTTTGCTTGAGCCCAAGAGTTTGAGGTTGCTGTGAGCTATGACACCACAGCACTCTACCCAGGGCTACAGAGTGAGACTATCTCAAAAAGAAAACAAAACCAGAAATAAATAAACAAACAAACAACCTGTTTCTATATTTGTAAACACCACACCCAGTTTCAAGAAAAGAATATTACCAGGACTTTAGAAGTCCATGTGGTCCTTCACCAGTGGTATCCCACTGCAGGGAGGTTATTTTTGAGAGAGAAGAGACTTGAGCACATTGAAATGGTGATGGGAAGGGTCTAGTTGAGAAGAACTAGCTGAATATGTGAGAGAGAAAAAGGCCATCTACAGGTGTCCCTGCGGCGGTGTGGTGAACAGGCTCTGAGGCACCGCAGAAGGTGTGGGCCACCTGGAGAGAGAGTGGCAGCTCTGAAGATGGGCAGACGAGGTAGATAGGGGGTTAGGAAGTTGAACGAGTTCCTACCTGATGGTTTCACAGTCCTCGGTAAAATAAAAAACAGGCTCATCCTTCAAAGAATTGTGGGGTCTGATCTGAAGTAGTCATTGTTGGGTGGGAGAGTGAATTGCTCAGAGAAATGGCCACGTTCTGCTGCTCAGTGTTGAGGGCCCATTTGAGGCTGAGTTGTGTATTAAGTGATATCATTATGTTCTTGTGTTGAATGTAGTTACAGAAGCAACAGGAACTTGTAGGGCTGGCGTATGCCTCCAGATAGAGCCCAGATTCCTTCTGTGGTTTCCTATGCTCTTCAGCCAGGACCAGCTGAGTTAAAAATTTAACAAGCTTGTAAGCTGGTCCTACTTTCTCTTTAGCACGAGTCGGGCTAACACTGTGAACTGGCCAGTGTGCTTTCTACTTCTTTGCTCTTTGCTTCTGGACTCAAGCATTTATTTTTTTAACATGGCCATCCATAATTTACTTTCTGGGGTTCTCTCCAATATGAAATATAAATGCCCTAAGTTCTCAGGCAATTTGAGAACATCTATTGCACAAACAAATTCTCCCCACCTCTATATCTCTGTGTATCTACATGAGGCAATTTTACCTCCCAAATCTAACCCAGGTTGGGACTACATTAATGTGGTAATACCTGGCCTGCATTTAATCTGCTTTTCACCCCGTTCTTCTCATCTCTCTGAGCAACTCCAATTCCCATGAGCAAAGTGTCCAGGCACACATACATTTTATTTCTAGATGTTGAGTTGATATAATAATTGCACATTAGTCAGGATAGGCTAAATTATGCTGCACTAACACACAACCCCAAATCTTAATGACTTACAATAATAAAGTTTGATTCTTCACTCACAGTACACATCTCCTGTGAGTTGGCTATGATTCTGTGGCATGTCATCTTCATTCTGGGACCAGCTGGTGAAGCCACCTCTACCTGAAATATTGCCAATTGCTGAAGCAGAGAGAAGAAAGACACAAAAATCACAAGCTGCCTTGAAACTTCTGCCTTAAGTAACACAATGCTACATCTGTCCTTATTTCTCCAGTCAATGAGAATCACACGCCCATTCCTGAGTTCAATTGTGTAGAACTGTATAGCTCTCACCCAGAAGCACCTAAAGAAGAAAAGCTAAAATATTTGGCCAAGATTATAACCTATCTGAGTCTGCCTTAACTCAGAATGACAGTAGTCCTGATAGTATTATAAGGCCCTAGGTTTCTTCATCTATTTATTGGTAAAATAAATTCCATCACCCTCTATAACTGAAATCGCAGTTTGGATGATGAAACCCTAAACATAATAAGGGGTTAAATAATCAGCAGTCCAAAGTCAAGTTGATACACCCTGATGAGGAGGAAGCAGTAAGGCCAAGAGTCTGCACATGAATCCCAGAAGTCGGTCTCACCATGGTTCCCTTTTGGCTCTGAGCACACAGTCTGAGCACACTGATCCAGGGCCCCTGCCTGTGCCCAGCACTAATGAGCCAAAAGCCCTGAATGTCACACCCTCCAGCTCCAAGGTGTGTGAGGATTATAGCTGCTTTTTGCTGTTTAATGTCCCGTGTGTGCTGTACTGGCTGAGAAAGAAATTAAAGGGGAAAACAAGCTGTGATAGCAAAACAACATTCACCCCACAGCCATCCGAAGGCCGGTTGGAAGCTCTGCCTCTTTTGAAGTCAGCCGTAAGTGAAACGAAAAGAATCTCATTTTCCAATAATGTTGCCCAGCCTCAGCCGCCCCATCAGCTTCCACAGCTGCAGTGAGCCGTGGGCTTCCCTGAAGTCCTCAGGGCTGGATTTGGCTGGTGTCCTCACATGGTCAGGCACCAAGGGTTAGGATGCACCCCCTGCCCAGCCTTGCTTCCTCCAGCGTTCCTTCCTGGGGACCAAGCATCAACAAGGACAAGGAAGGTGCTGGTTGAGTTTATCATTTACCATCTAAATAAGAATGTT
>CAUYQV010001006.1:0-10975 GCA_963574575.1 Galagoides demidoff
CAGCAACCTCAAACTCTTGGGCTTAAGCAATTCTCTTACCTCAGCCTCCCAAGTAGCTGGGACTACAGGCACCCACCACAACTCCTGGCTATTAATACGACCCTTTTGGAAAGAACTATGGAAAATCCTCAGAGAACTCAAATTAGACCTCCCATTTGATTCTGGCATCCCATTACTAGGCATCTATCCAGAAGAAAAAATCATTTTATCATAAGGACATTTGCACTAGACTGTTTATCACAGCTCAATTTACAATTGCCAAAATATGGAAACAAACTAAATGCCCACCAACCCAGCAATGGATTAACAAGCTGTGGTATATGTACATCATGGAATGCTATTTTAGCCATTAAAAAGGATGGAGACTTTACATCTTTTTTATCAATCTGGATAGAGTTGGAACACATTCTTCTTAGTAAAGCATCACAAGAATGGAGAACCAATAATCAATGTACTCAATTCTAATATGAAGGCAATAGATGATCTAATACAAGGTGGGGGTAGGTAAATAAGGATTGGGGAGAGAGAGGAAGAGGGAGGAGGATGGGGGGTCAAGGTGTATGGCACACCTCCTGGGAGTAGGACACAATTACAAGAGGGACTTTACCTAATAAACACAATCAGTGTAACCTAATTCTTTGTACCCTCAATGAATCCCAAACAATAAAAAAAGAAAAGAAAAACTGTAAGTTTCATATTAACTACAGAGAGTAAGTAAAAATTTAATAGTGAATGTATAATATTACACAATAGGCAATATTTTAAACTTCCTAACTATAATCATCAATGTTTAGGAACATAAAAGGAATATAATTTTTAATAGTCTTTACATGTAGTTCAAATTAATTCTAGGGAATCCTAGTTTCCAACATCTTGGCCAAACATTAACATTGCACAAATACACATAAGCCTAAAATAAACAGCATTTTCCTCCACCATGACCCCAAAGTACAAAAAATTTTCAGAAACATGCTGCCTTTTCATAAATGAAGAGAAACAATATACTATACATACTTACAGCATATTTAGTGTTCACAAACAAATGCTAAAGGACCATGCAATTTTGCTATGCCAATACACTGAAAAGTATTAGAAAAGTTATATGAGAAAATTTAAAAACAAGATATGACATCAAGGGTGCTACTACCATATCATTAGTAGGTAAACAGATGTTTGTGTGAATAAATGTATATACTCCTAAAAAAATTAATATATTTGGCTTCATAATTATCACCAGGGGGACCTAAGTCCCCTTGTAGAAAAAGAATCGGTAAATAAACAACAAAAGGGAATGGCTTGTACTGAAAGGTAATGTTAGTAGCTAGCTGCAATATGCAGAACCATTCTCTGGCAGTGACATGGAGGGCCGTGGAAGAGGTCATCAGCAACCACGCAGCACAGACGAGCTTAAGAACAATAGGACAGCACCCAGAGGTAGTTTGATGAGGATAAGGTAAACATTACACATATGAAGTTAAGGTGGAAAGAAAAAGAAGGAAGCCGGTTATGGTGGCTTACACCTGTAATCCTAGCACTCTGGAAGGCATGGCATGTGTGGATCCCTTGAGCTTGGGAGTTTAAGACCAGCCTGAGCAAGCGCATGACCCTGCCTCTACTAAAAATAGAAAAACTAGCGGGGTGTCATGACAGATGCCTGTAGTCCCAGCTACTCTGGGGGCTGAGGCAAGAGAGTTTGAGACTCTGTCTCAAAAAAAGAAAAAAAAAGGAGAATTCGTCCCACCACACTCCAGCTTCTATTCTACAGTGTGTGGGCTCTGGTGACATGACTGGCATCCATTTAGCATGTCTAATTAGTATTGCCTGAAGGACTGATTTACATGTCTTCTGTTTGACAATACTACACATGGAAGACATTTCTCCATCAGGTACAACATCATTGCCACAGTGCAATTAGGCTGAAAGGACGCCACCACCTCACAGGAAGTGTGTTCAAATACACTGATTTTCCTCAAACTTTTCTTTTTTGAGAGAGAGAGAGAGAGAAAGAGAGAGAATCTCACTCTGTCGCCCAGGCTAGAGTGCCGTGGCATCAGCTTCCCTCACAGCAACCTCAAACGCCTGAGTGATCCTCAAGTGATCCTCTAGCTTTGGCCTCCCAGAATGCTAGGATTATAGGAACAAGTCATCAAAGTATTCATAGTGTAGTTGAAAGGACAAACAACACTGCTAGTAAATCATCTGACACAAAAGCATTGCTATACACAATGCTGTGCTGGCCTCAGTGTCTGCTTCTTGCTTGACCATCTGGAGGTTAACTTGATTTTTAGGAGCTTGTTTGGTAGGATTGGAAAAATACTGAACAAACAGAAAAGGTCATGTAGCCCCCTCAGCATCTGCCAGAGAGTGTTCCAAGAAGTCATATAAAACCAGTCTAACAGAAAAAAACCTCTCTGGAAAACAACCACCTTCTGTTATCATTTCAAAATGACAACTGCTCTACTCTTTATAACGCCAATAAAAGCCCAAACTACTTATCCCTTGGGCTAGCATTTCTTCTTCCCTTTCTGTCATGCCCTTTCCTCACCTGGAAAGTAAAATAAACTCCTCATTTTGAAACCTATCTTGGTTGGATGCGGTGGCTCACACCTGTGATCCTAGCACTCTGGAAGGCTGAGACTGGCAGATCCCTTGAGCTCAGGAGTTTGAGACCAGCTTGAGCAAGAGTGGGACCTCATCCTAAAAAAAATAGAAAAATAACCTTGGAGTGGTGGTGGGCACCTGCAGTCTCAACTACTCAAGAGGCTGAGGCAGGAGGATCACTTGAACCCAAGAGTTTGAGGTTGCTATGAGCTAGGCTGATGCCTAGCCTGGGGCAAGAGAGTGAGACTCTGTCTCAAAAAATAATAATAAAAAGTTGAAGAAAAAGAGGTTGGCTAGGGCTTTGGTCAAACATCACCTGACAGGAGGCCTGACCATGGATCAATAAAGAGGGAAAATGTGGAAATGTGGGTAGGAAAGAGAGTAAAGAGATAGATCTGTTAAAATTAACAAATGACATGACTGAAACTAGGAAAAGAGTGTTGTTTAAATATAAGAACAATGTACTGAAAACCATCTTCTCTGTTTATCAGCTGTTATTGAACACACACACACATACTACATTTCCACTAGCCAATATGTCACAGCAGCTGCTTTGGGAAAACACTCTTCAAACCTTGCTTTCTCTAACTTCACAAAAGTTCAACATAGAAGAAAAATTCTGTGACCAAATGTGAGACTGTTTCTCACAAGCCAAGGAGTAGACCCCAGTTGGGCAGCCTCTAGTTCAACTCCCACACTATCTACCTTGTGGTAGGGTCAGGTCCCACAGGTGGAGGGGTCAGTCTAGTCCTGCCACTAGTCACAAGTCTGGTCTTCTGGAACTTCTGACTGACTGGCTTCAAACTGGGATTTCTACTGCCCACTCTTTGGGTTTGATCAATTTGCTAGAGCAGCTCCAAGAACTCAGTGAAACATTTGCTCACATGTATAGGTTCATAACAAAGGATATCTTAGCGGATACAAACAGTCAGGTGAAGATATACACAGGGCAAGATCTAACAGGATCCAGAGTGCAGGAGTTTTTGTCCCCAAAGTTGGGGAGTGCCACCCTTTGGCACATGGATGAGTTCTTGTTCACTTTCCTGTCTACCACCATATGTTCACCTCTCTGGAAGTTCTCTAAACCCAATCCTTTTGTCCTTTTATGGAGACTTCATTGGTTACATATGACTGCAGCATAGACAACTGTTTCAAAATGTGGTTGGACAAAAAAGCATGTAATCTAAACCCAAATCAGATTCTTTGTGGCTTCTCTGTGCAGCATCTGTTCCTCCAGAGTATGGGGCAAGACCCTCTCTCATCCACAATCAGATCAGAGTCCTGCCTTGGGCAGGAGGAAGGAGGACAGGAGAAGACCAGAGAAAGAGAGATTCTATTTCCCAAGGCTGGTCCTGCACCCTAAAATGTCCAAACATTATAACAAGGACTGTGAGAACTGTGGCTAAAAACCAATATATACAGGGTGCCCATAAAGTTAGTGTAAAATTTAAACTTTATGGCCACCCTGTATAGTATATATATCAAGATACCACAGTACCTAATGAAAATGCATTTCTGGAACTATGCAAACAAATTATAAAATCGTACTAAAGTGGTGATGTAAGTAAGATAGATGACTAGGAAGCCCCAGATATGGAGACGTGGATTTAATAACAACACGCAGTTGAATTGCCTTTGAGAGAAATCGAGAAATCTCTTAAGAGGTTGGAACCCCTAATGGATGGAAACCCAGGGAAATCATTGGAGAAAACTTCTCACCCTGGCATGATGTGGTGCCATTTTCAGGAAAGCCCCAATTCCTGATTTCTCTGAGGGCAAGGAAAGTATGGGAGCCTGCATCCAACGTTCTGATTTTTAGGGGACTATTGGAGGGACAAGTTTCCATTTTGGTCGAAAACAAGCACTGAAAGTACAAGGCAGAGAGCGGGGAGCCGTTGAGAATAAAGGCCTTCAGCATAACCAGTGTCTGCACTAACGCAAACAAGACACTAGGGGGAGATACAGGCAGCAGTTTATTATAAGCACGGGGAGGGGGATAGCTGGGAGGGGTGGCGGGGGAGGGGGCTGCAAACCTAGACTGTCCAGCAGGCAGCAGAAGAACCGCTGAGTAGAAAATGGCAAAATCTCTTTCAACTGTTCTCAACCTGCGTGTCGCAACCCTTTTCTAACAATTAAAATACACTGTAGCATTAGGAAGGTTGAGAACCACTGATAGTTTATACGTCCTGAGGAGGTATTCTCAAAAAAGTGTTGAGAGCTCTCGTCTCCAAAATCTCTAGTCGGGCTATATGAAGAGTTTCCTCCTTGAACAAAGCCTGACACCGAAACGTGAAATAAGCAGCTGATTTGTGAAGGGCTGAAATTCCAAGCAGAAGATAATGGCATCCATAAAATAAAAGGAAACATAACCCATACATAAGACCGAATAGAATCACCACCAAATGATGCTCAGGAAATGAAGAGTCTGAATTACCATTCAAAAAATTGAAAATAAGACTCATAAGGATGTTCAATGAAGTAAGACAACACACGTGGACAACTTCAGGCAATCAGTAAAACAAGGTGTGAACAAAATGAAATTATCAACAGAAATAGACACTCTAGGATGGAAGAGGGGGGGCTTATGCCTGTAATGCCAGCACTCTGAGGCATTAGCTGGGTGAATCACTTGAGATCAGGAGTTTAAGAGCAGCCTGAGCAAGAGCAAGACCCTTCTCCCAGTTACTGGGGAGGCTGAGGCAAGAGGATCACTTGAGCCCAGGAGTTTAAGGTTGCTGTGAGCTGTGATGCCAAGCACTCTACCCAGAACACAGAGTGAGTCTCCAGAAGAGGAGGAGAGGAGAGGGGAAGGGAGGGAACTCTAGATAAGAGACAGAAGAGAAATTCTCGAGCTGAAAAATAGTTAACTGATGGGAAAACTACAAACCACACTGGTAGGTCTCTAGAGTGGATTTGTCCAGGTAAAAGGAATGAACACTAAGAAAACCATCACATGCATCACCTACATGTCACAGTAATAAAAGGTATGAGAGGCAACTTTGATCACACGGGTCCTACACATAATATGAGTCTGGAGAAGGGTGGAGGAGAGTGTGCAATGGCTCTGGTGAAGGAACCCTATGGGGTCATGGCTACACCCTGGAACTGGTAATTGAAGCAGCTTATTTATCTAAAGAAGGACCTGAGTAGTCTGCGTAGCTGCTGGAAATGGGAAGGTGAAACACAAACTCCCTAATACACACTAGAGGTGAATTCTTAATTCATATCTCTTTGAAATAAATTTGGGTGACACCTAATTTTTTCTTTGTGTGTGTGTGTGTTAAAAAGGAACTTTACTGGGTGCTGGGGTTCAGATGAGATCCATGAGGATGTGACATCTAATTTTCTCAGTTAGCTGAAATTTCCTTTTGGTGAACATAAAGGTTTCTGATGAATAATAGTCCACGTGTGTGTGCTAAGGACAAATACCAATTACAAGTGAGAGGCTTTATTCTCCTTTGAGGATAAGGGGAGTTGTTTTCCTCTCTTCTCTTTTTGTCAGAACATTTATCTTAGAAAACTGGTAAATTTGAATGCTTTCAACTGATATGTATATTTTTAGAAACTAAATAAACCATTTGTCAGTGTCATAACCTGGGAATGTCTTTCTGAAGGCCTTGGGAACCTTCTTTGAAATGTCAACATCAAGGGAGGCAGCTCCTGCATCCCTAGATTTATTTTTATTATTTTTTCACTTTTGTTGTTATTTATTCATTTATTTTATTTTTTGAGACAGAGTCTCACTTCATTGCCCTCAGTAGAATGCCATGGTGTCAAAGCTCATAGCAACCTCAAATTCTTGAGCTCAAGAGATTCTCTTGCCTCAGCCTCCCAAGTAGGTGGAATTATAGGCACCTGCCACAATGCCCAGCTCTTTTTAGAGACAGGGTTCTACTCTTGCTCAGGTTGGTCTCAAACTACTGACCTCAAACAATCCACCACCTGGGCCTCCCAGAATGCTAGGATTATAGGCATGAACCACCCTGACCCTCTATAGATATGGTTTAGTTTTCCCCATCCCTTTGGATAAAGCCTATTATCTAACATAGATTTTTCACCCCAATTACCAAATAAAGTCAAGATGAACTATGTATTTCCAAGCATGCCATCAAGTCCTCCTACTTAGGGCTAGTGTTTATCTTGATAGCAAGTACATACATAATAGGCTAAAACTTTAAAAATTTGCATCTGTCTTATAAGGTACATAGAGAATAAGTCAAAATCTTGTGATTGAGGACATATCTGTTTTTATTTATTAGGAAAAAAATTAAGTTCATGTTTTTCCCTTGAAAAAAATTTTTGAAGCAACAAACTCCCTATATAGGAAATAGATTTTCTATTTTCTATTCCCTATATAGGAATAGATTTATGACTTTCAGGTATGGCTAGCTCATCCTCTGCTATTCTAAGTTTAAGGAAAAGCTCCACAATCAACTTACCTCTTTGCTTTGGATTATAGAAATCTGTGCTAAAAGTTTTTCTCTTGTCAACATAACTATTTAGCACTATTGTATAATTATAGACATCTATAATTATAGATCTTGTAAATATCCTAAAATCTGTCCCAGATAATGTATCTTTCAGAAATATGCCAAGGCCATGCACTGTGGCTTATGCCTGTAACCCTAACACTCTAGGAGGCTGAGGAAAGAGGATCACTTGACCTCAGTAGTGTGAGGTTGCAGTGAGTTATGATCATGCCACTGCACTTTGGTCCAGGTAATAGCAAGTGAAATCATATCCAGGGAGGAAGGAAAAAGGAAAAGGAAGAAAAAAAATAAAAGAAAAGAAGATGTTGGGCTAGGGTACAATGAGATGCACCAGTGGTTCTTGGTCCTAGCTACTCAGAGGGGCTGAGATAGCAGGATTGCTTGAGCCCAGGAGTTTGAATTTAGTCTGGCCAACATAATAAGACCCAGTTTCTAAAATAATAATAATAATAACAACATAAAAATGAAATATGCTGATATATCTTCTTGTTTTCATCTGTGTGCCTTCTTCTTATTATAACCTGTCAATATTTTAATTACAATAATTTTCTTTTTTTTTTTTTTTTGAGACAGAGCCTCAAGCTGTCCCCCTGGGTAGAGTCCCATGGCATCACAGCTCACAGTAACCTTCAACTCCTGGGCTCAAGTGAGTCTCCTGCCTCCACCTCCCAAGTAGCTGGGACCACAGGTGCCCACCACAACACCCGGCTATTTTTTTGGTTGCAGCCATCATTGTTGTTTGGCAGGACCGGGCTGGATTCGAACCTGCCACCTTAGGTGTATGTGGCTGGTGCCTTAGCTACTTGAGCCACAGGAGCTGAGCCTACAATAATTTTCATATGTAAGCATGATCATATTTCAAATGATTACTACTTGAAGATGCATAAAGGTGTGAAAGTAAAACATATTTAATCAGTACATGTTAATTCAAAAAGATTGCCTGCAGACATGAGCCTATTTAATTTCTTTACCTTTTGAGACAGAGTCTCACTGTCACCCTAGGTAGAGTGCCATGGCATCATAGTTAATAGTAACCTCAAAGTCTTGGGCTTAATTGATCCTCTGGCCTCAGTCTCCCAAGTAGTTGGGACCACAGGTGCCTGCTACTACACCCTGCTAGTGTTTCCGTTTTTAGTAGAGACGTGGTCTCATGTTGCTCAGGCTAGTCTCAAGGAATCCACACACCTCAGCATCCCAAAGTGCTAGGATTTCAGGCATGAGCCCAGCTTGCAAAGTGTTCTTTAAAAGAGAATAATCCATCTACCCAACAACTTAGAAAAATTGCAGTCAATTATTTTTTAGCTTGATATATTCAAAGGTCATCTGAAGACCATTTAAAAAGCTTTGTTATCCACTCATGCCAAAATATTGAAGAATTGAAAACAAAGAAAAGACATAAACTATATTACAATTTTGAAGT
Source organism: Galagoides demidoff (assembly GCA_963574575.1). NCBI lineage: Eukaryota > Metazoa > Chordata > Mammalia > Primates > Galagidae > Galagoides > Galagoides demidoff. The sequence goes on from CAUYQV010001006.1 coordinate 8,512, forward strand.
AAAATTACGTTTTCTAATTACCTACATAATACACGTAACATGAATTTGAAATTAGTGTATTTAGAACACAGTATTAATGTAAGCATACTATGATGTCACAAAATTTATCTTAAAAATATTTAAGGTTAATTCATCTCACAGGTGGAAGAGAATAGCAAGTGTAAGAACACTTAAGATAATTTCCATCTACTTTTTAAAAAGCAATATTTGCAGACCTAACTTATCACTGGCCTTAGCCTTCCATGTCCAAGGCGTTGTCCCCGTAAAAGTCTCTGAAACTGAGCGCAAGATTGACGTTATCTTTCCAGAATGAACCAGAATAGAAATAGAGAGGGCTTCTATTCAATTCTGTTGGGCGTCGGCATGAAATTATAAATTCTGCCCAGGCAGGGATTTACATTTAGCATTTTATTAATAACTTGCATCGCCTTCACAGATATGTCCAGGAGTATTTTATTTAATTGTTAAACTTATTTTAATTGCAGAAATTTTCCGGCATCCAACCGCAAACTGAAGATTCTCCCAGTCAGATACTGGTAACCAGAGTTGGGGGTTGAAAGCTCAGGCCCCGCCCACCCTTCGGCCCCGCCTACAGAGCGGGCCCCACCCAGGCCAGGGTTCTCAGCGCGGCTTCCCGCAAACCCGGAAATTGATTGCTTGTAAAGAGGGCTATGCCGCAGTGGCGGGTGAGTTTTTCTTTATGAAGAATAAGTCTCTGCTTCGCACTCTCGGAGCGTCCTATACCCGGGATCTGGGGGCCGTAGAAATACCCGCACGGCTCCTTCCACCCCGAGTAAATTCAGAGGTCCCAATGAGAATCCGGTGTCGCTTTCCTTTGAGTTAAAATCGCCCTGAGGCAAGTCCTGTCGCCTGTCTTTCTGTCATTGGGCCGTGGAGACACCTCCTTTCGCGCCACATCTCTACCTAAAACTCGTCGGGGACTCCTGCACTTGCTCCGCGCCCTCTAAAGTCCTCCCCCGCAAGGGGAGTTCAAGCCCTTCCGGGCCCCCAGGCCTTGCCGGAGTGGCCCCTGGAGGGCAGCGCCGCAGCCCCAGTCCCGGAGGAGCTGCGTCCTCTCCCTCGTCGTGAAGTTCTGCAGACCCTACTTCTCTCCTAAAACACCCTCCTCTCTTTCCGCCTTTGACTGGGTCTGCTCACCAAGCTTGTTCTCAATCACCGCTTCCTTCCATTCTGGGTTGGGGAAGGAGACCAGGGCTTGTGACACTGAATGTTCCTTCGTTCCACATTCCTCCCCACTAGAAAATGTGCTGTTCAGGAGGGTGAGCATGTTATTCCTATAACTTCCGTGTGAATGTGTGGAGAAAGACAGAGATAGCAAGAGACAGGAGACAGAATGATTTAGAAAGAGAAAGGAAGAAAGTAGAGGACTTGGGGTGGGGGGTGGGGGTTGCAAAGAGACAGGAGAGTGAAAGGAGCCCAGAAAGTGCAGGGAGAGAAAAGCTCAATCCCTAAGACTTGGAGAACAGCAAAATAGGGAGCAAAGGGAGAGGCCTTGAGACAGTGCCGCCAAAGATGGATGATTTGAGGCAGGGCAGACAGAGTAGCCTGGTGCTAGGACAAGAGAGGGCACCTGGTGACAAGGAGGGCAAATGGAGAATCACAGCAGGCAGGAAGGCTAGGGACCTAGGCTTGACCTTCAGCCCCTCTCCTCTTTGAAGTGGTTGGGGGTAGAGTTGAAACTTCCCACCCGAAGTCCTGCCTTTGTTTTTGTCCACTGACAACCGCATCCGAAGCTAGCTGTCAATCAGTCACTGATGGACAAACAGCACGCCAAGGATTTGGGAAGCTATATACGAGGAGGAATGAAGACCAAATACATACTTCCTAGCATCACAGTCCTCCACCCTCCTTCCAGTCCTACTTGGGAGCTACTGTTGTCAGTTTGGTGGCAGGAATCAGGAAAACTCTTACACAAATGTATTTACATGTTGTGAGAGTTTAGAGAAAAATTGTCAATGTTTTGTCGTACTTCATAGCACAAGTTTCAGTTCACACATTTTCAGATACTATATGTTATTAGAAGTTCATTGATACTTTAGCAAACCTCTATTTTCTTTTCTTTTTTTTTTTTTTTTTTTTTGAGACAGAGTCTCCTATCATCCTGGATAGAATGCCCTGACATCACAGTTCACAAGAACCTCAAACTCAGGGGCGGAGCCAAGATGGCGGACTGCAGCCAGCTTTTTACAGAAGCTCACGTCCAGAAGGAGGCTGAAAGGACAGAAGTTTAGCTAATTAGCTGATGGTTTGGAGCAGAGCCAAGAGAGAAGATTGAGGAGCACACTTCAACCTTCCGGAGGTGAGCTGCGACCCCAAAAAGACAACCAAAAGGTACAGAATCCACCACCAAGCGGATGGGAGTCCCCTCCCCCGCAACAAGGGCTCGCAGTTTACTCCATGCAAACAAGCGAGCAGAGTTCAAACTTCCTCCCACTCTATCCCA
>CAUYQV010001008.1:0-18117 GCA_963574575.1 Galagoides demidoff
ACAGGCGCCCGCCACAACGCCCGGCCATTTTTTGGTTGCAGCCATCATTGTTGTTTGGCGGGTCCGGGCTGGGGATTCGAACCCGCCACCTTAGGTGTATGTGGCTGGCGCCTTAGCCGATTGAGCCACAGGTGCCGAGCCTACTCCTGTTTTCTAATCTGTCTTTTCTTTCTCAAGTAACACTTTAGATAGGATTGGTGGTTGGTGGTTATTTTGCATTTATTCATACATAATATGCTCTTGATAAATAAGGAAAGATTTTACTTTGAGATGAATAGAAAAACAGATTAAACATTGGCTTGTTTCTTGGGGGATGATAAGGTCAGATTTTGGTTATGTGGGGAATAAATTGCTTCCTGTTAGACAATTTTCAAGTATGAGAAGAGTATATATTGATATTGCCTAGCTTGGTGGTTTTCAACCTTCCTAATGCCATGGCCCTTTAATACAGTTCCTGTGGGTCGCAACAGGTTGAGAACTGCTGGCCTACCTCAAGGGTACACTGCGGTAGACATTTGCCATTTATTCATGTATTCCTTCCTTCATTCTTTTGTTCATTTATTTACTTCCTAGTGGAAGTGAGGGTTGCATAGGACATAAATTCTCTTTTGGTATGCTGCTAGTTTTCCATTTTCTCAGTTCCCCTGGAAGTAGGCACAAATATTTTATCTGAGCTCTGCCGGTGAGAAGCATTGACTCAAGGGGAAGTGACACAAAAAATCAGGGACAGTGGAGAATTCTTCAGGAGGTGGTAAAATTTTAAGCAACACAGAGTTTTCAGGGATAGAACCAACAGCTGTGCTCTGGAAGCATCCTGTGTCCAGGGTCACTAGTGTGGGTGGCACAATCTGTCCCTCCCAGGGTTCAGTGGCCACAATGGGTCCATGATGAGCTGTTCTGTGCAGGGGTTTTAGCAATGGCTGTGTACTTAGCCTCCTTTTGTTTCTGCCTCTCTTATAAGCTTGGTTCTTCTTCCTTTTTATTGATTCTAAGACTTACCCAATATTCTTTCAATAAATATACATTTCTGTTTAAATCATCCCCAGTCAGTTCCTAAAAATTCTAATTAATAACCCTAACTTGTAAAGGCATAAAACTTCATTTCAATACTTTTTATTGATTAAGCCTTTGGTTTACATATTGTGTAAGATATTATGGTGATATTTGTCAATCCTGTAAATAAACTAAAAGCTGTTGTATTTTATATTTTAAACAGGTAAAGTTTATGGCCCATAAATTATATCTCAATAAAATTTGTAAAAATAAAATATGTTAGTATTTTCTTATGACTTAAACATTTTGTCTGTGTACCTCCCCTTCACTTAAAAAAAAGTCTTTGAAATATGTCATGTACCATACACCTCCCCTATTTAAAGTGTACATCTCAGCAATTTTTAGTAGCACTCTCCATCCCTTCCTCCCAACACTCAGTTCTCTTCCTGGAACCACTAATCTACTCTCTATCTCTCTATGTTTATTATTTGGAGGATTTCACATAAAGAAGTCATACAATGTGTGATCTTTTGAAACCCCTCTCATTTTGTGTGCTATCACTGTCATTCCTTTTAATCGTACCTATTGGTTAAAATCTGACTGAGATTCATCTGCACACTGATGTACATCTTTAATATTTTAATTTTGTAGCCGGGTGTTGTGGCGGGCACGTGTGGTCCCAGCTACTTGAGAGGCTGAGGTAGGAGACTCACTTGAGCCCAGGAGTTGGAGGTTGCTGTAAGCTGTGATGCCATAGCACTCTACACAGCAGGATAGCTTGAGGCTCTGTCTCAAAAAAAAAAAAAAAAAAAGAAAGAAAGAAAGAAAAAGAAAAAAATTATAATATTTTAATTTTGGTTATGCTGAATTTAAATTTATTAGGAGAGGGAAATGATATCTTTATACTAGTCTTCTTGCTGAAGGGAACAATGGATCTTTTCATCTACTTAAGTTTTAAGTTCCCTCGGTAGCACTTTAAAATTTTTTCTTATCTAGGTCCTGCATATTTCCTACTGAATTCATACCTAGCTACTGTTTCTTTTTGATTGTTTTCTTTTTTCTGCTTGTGCCTTCCCTTCCTCACTTAACCAGAGTAGAGATGAATAATTCTATTAGTGCTTTCTTTATGTGATCTGTGTAACAGATGGTTTTCCCTGAAGTCTGATAAACAGTGTATCTCTATCTGTGTATATATTAAATTTACCACAAGAGCTAAATGGTTAGTGTTTCAGACAAATACTTCACAAGAAAATTTATTTCCTTGAAATTTTATTTTGAATTTTTGAAAGTAGGAAAAGAAAGAAGAAAATGACAATATTTGTCTTCCAGAGTTTCCTAGGAATTTATTTGTCTGCTTTCTTATATCCCTGTTCATTACTTCACAGTTACACTGGCTCTGGTCCATTTGAGGAAGAACCAAGTTTCTTCTGATTTGGGGGCCTTTGCACTTATATCACACTTTTCCTTGCCTGAAAATGATTTCTCTTTAAGTTTTTGATTATCCATCAGATCTCAGTTTAAATGTAAACTACTTTTCCAGCTTTCTGACTAAAGTGGGCCTCTCCCGCCATCATTCTTTCACTGAACTTCATTTCCTTCTGAGCACTCATCACACCTAATGACATCTACCACCTCCTTCCTCCAGCGCCTACCAGAGGACAGGGCATATACTGTGTCTTCAATAAGTACTTTTCAAAAAAGATGAATTCGGATAGAGAATTTAATTAGAATGTATAAATTAGGCACTGATCTCAGTGTATTTTACACATAGTTCACAGGGGGTGGCATTCAGAACTCCAGCTTCTTTTAATCCCAGAAAATTCCTCCTCCCACCTGGTGACCTAGCCCCGCCCCCCCACTACCCACTTTCTGTTCCCAGAGCCTGAGCAGGATTCCCCGCAGAGGCTGGGCGGGGAGGAGGGGAGGAGGGGAGGGTTCGGGCGTATGCGCGGTAAGATCCGTAAGTGCGCAGTACTGAGGCCACCGCCACGGTCCCTGACTAAGGCGGAGTTGCTGCCTCAGCTCCGGCAGTTAGGACGCGCTATGGCCGAGGGCAGTGGGGAAGTGGTCACAGTGCCACCTGCGGCCGGCCAGGGGCCTCAGCAGTGGGACAGGCGGGACCTCGACACAGTCCAACAACCCGCTGTCCGGCGGGCTGCATAAGATCCTGGAGACGAGGCGGGACAACAACAGGGTAACCGGGCCGCGGGGGCGGGGTTCTGGGTCCCCCGCTGGGCTGCGGCGTACGTGGACTTCCTAACGCCGAGGGAGCCGCAACTTGGTTGGAGTGGAGCCGGTGAGAAGGGGGAGCTCGGGAGCCCCACGGAAAAGCGAAGAGGTTTCTCGGGTGCTCTCCCAGCTTAGAAGGATTCCCTGAAGACTCTGGACGGGGTCGGTGGGCCGTGGCCCCTCGAAAAGTGGCGCCCGTCCATTCCCGGGGGTCTTGGGGTCTGAGCCAGGAGAGAGGAGGAGAAAACCAGGCAGGTTCAGAAACCGATGTTGGGGAGCAGATTCCAAGATGAGGCAGGGGAGAGAGGAGTGGCAGTAATCTGAGAACAGTGGTCTGCCGTGAGAGCCTTTCCAAGACAAGTGACAACAGCCACAGCCTATGATTACACTTCTGTTCGTGGCTCACGTGAAGTCATAACTACCAATTTTGTTCTTAGCTAAACGCGGTGCATGGTTTATGGGGTCAGGCTGAATTTCTTTCGAAGATAAGTTGTCCACATGCTCTTCTAAGTACCTCCAGAAACTTGAGCGGAACTTTGCAGCTGCCCAGTTATCTCCTCTGTGTCCCCTAGTGGCTAGGTTCATTGGCCATGCCATTGTCACATAAAAAAAAGAGGTATGAGGGGGGAATAGGTGGAGGAAGGGGGATTGGAGGGATCACTTCTGTGGTTTATCTTACAAGGGTACAAGTGAACCCTTCTAAGAGTAGAATATGAATGTTTTGGCACAATAACTAGGTAAATGACATGAAGGCTATATTAACCAGTTTGATGAAATATTTCAAATTGTATGTGAAAACACCACACTGTACCCCAGAAATGCATTAATGTACATAGTTACCATTCAATAAAAAAAAAGAATTAATCTATTTAATCTTAATTATTTTGATATAAGATCTTTCCCGAATGCTCATTCTCTTTTAAGTCATCTCCAGATATAAGATGTTGGCAGAATCAACTGTTAGAAGTTTACCTGTACCTACCAGGATGACTAAGAATGTGTGTTGTAAGGTGTGTAAGGTGCACCTGGATGGAAACTTCACTAACCCTTGAGTCCCATAGGCCCTAGAGCCCTGTTTGATGCAGGACTTCCCCACGAGCTTGCAGTGGCATCAGAACACAGCCTGAGGACCAGTCAGGGACTCAGGCTGCTCTAAAGGCTGTGAGTCTTTCCAAGACGCACATGTGACTTTCCTTCAGGGTTTGTAGTTCTAGCCCAACACCACCAGCATCCCCACTGCAACAAATTTGAGCAGCACATCTGGGCATTGTACCAACATGTGACTCTACCTTGTGTCTTTCCTGTTCTTATTTACTACTGATGCCCCAATCCTAATATTCTTATTTTTAGGGGGCAAAAAATTACCTCATATTATCTTATATTTTCCACAATTCTGTTCAATATGCATACAAATGCTTTCAGATTTGGTTGTTTATTTTGATAATTCATATTTGGAATTCAGAAACCTCTCCTTTTATGTCAACATGCTGTGACAGGGACTGAGCCAAGGCTTTTGACAAGTGACTGTTGATTTTAAATAGATTTAACAAAATCTGTCTAGTAGTCAAGAGCCAAGAATGTGAACAGTTTTACTTGGGCACTCTCTAAAACCATAGTGTCAATGCTGGGACTGCCTCTTTATTATAAAGACATGTGCTACAAAGGGGTGGGGTGGTGTGAAGGTTTGTGGAGGGAAAAAAATCAGAGTCTGTCACTAAACCAGTCTAACTGCATGTGCACCAGTAAGTATTCGACCAAAATAAAATCTAATGTCTTAGTGTTGGATGGCCATGAGTCAGACTTCATGATAAAGCTTATGCTGAATGGATTTAATTGAAAAATAAATGCAGTCCCAGAGGGAAGATTAGGATGAGGTTTCGTTCGTTTTCTCTTCAGTCCTGTTGTGTTGTCAGAGAGCATTTGAACCCCCTCCGTTCTCCTTGAGGTTCTTCCAGGCCAAGGCCATGACAGCTGACAAGTCCTACATGTGAGGTCTTAGGTGCAGCTGTGGCCCTCATAGTCCACAGGAGTCACCCGCAACCTGTTCCATTAGGTTCCCTACAACTTGCCCTATGGTGCCTGCTCACCAGACAAACAACACGGTGGGGCTGGGGGCTGCAAATGGAGGTGGTGGATGTGGCTCCCTCTGCTTGGAAATCTCCCTCACACATGTGACCTGCTGACTGGCAGACTCCTCCTTACTGCTCCTTTGGAACAATTCTTTGCAGCTGATCACAGGTCCCCTGAGGGTGGCTCTGCCCCTGATAGCGCTGCTCTGGGCTCACAGCCTCCCTCTGCTCTTGGCTCACAACTTCTCTCTGCTACCATGATGCCCTCCCCTTCTCCTCCAGCCCGAAGTGTTCCTCCTCCTGCTCAGTTTTGGCCCACTCAAACTTTCATTTTTCTTTGAAATGTATAAGCAGCATCACAATACCTGAAGGCTTTGGATACTTCTTTCATGAAGTATTTTGAAAAGGGAGAGGTACAAGAGACACGGGGTGTGGGGAAAAAAATTCACTTGTCTGCTCTGTTAACAGATAGAACTTTAATATCTACTATAACATATGATTTTAAATATAAATGCAGTATGAACATTTAGAGGCAGCAACAGGGGTTGCACCCCACAGCCCTTCCCCACTGTACAGCCTGAGGGTCAGGAATCTCAGGATCCCCCCCTGTCCCTGATGGCTTGAGCAGGACCCAACCATTGCTAAGAACACTGAGTGCCCTGAGGGGACCTGAGAATCACAGAGCAGCAGGTTCTGGGGAACAGGCAGTGGGTCTGAGCCCAGGTGGAGGAACAATTTGCCCCCAGAGCTCAGTGTGGGCAGACCCTCCCTACATGGCTCCATCAAACAGAGCAGCACACATACATGGCTCAGTGGCTGCATGGTCACGTTACAAGATACTCCAGGGAAGTTGGCAGGGCCATGTCTCTCACCCTGGCTATGTCCCTGACCAGCTGTCATGGCTCATGTGGCTGCTCGGACTCTGTACACAATGTGTCTTGTGTTCCCCATGCACAAGCTTCTGAGTACGTGAGATTTTCCTTTCTGGGCTCCAATAACCATGACTTACCCTCAATGGCCCTTCCACAGGAATTCAGGGAGTGGAGTCAGAGCTACAGACTCTACCATGAGCCAGATGTGAAAAGGTTGTAGCTCTGAAGATGGGATGGCCCTGCATGAGGGGAGAATATGGCATCAAGAGTTCAGAGTAGGAGGTGGGAGAGATACTCTGAAACCCCCTGCTGTTACACCCATGAGATAATCTAGAGGTGCCCACAGAATAGGTGGGAGAATTCAAGAGGAGAGAGGACATAATCTCAGAGCTGTCACTAGTCTGCTCCCCTGAGAAGGCTCCAGACCCTGAGTAACCCCAGACAGAGACACAAACTGGGGGTGGTTTTTGCCAAAAGGCGACAGGTGCCCCTGGAGGCAGTTCAGCTGCTGATGGCCAGGGTGACCTTTTCTAGGCCCACGAGCCCTGACCTAGAGAGGCATCACGTCTGGTAGGCACCTAGCAGGAGCTCACAGCCAGTCCTGGGTTCTGCTGGTTCTAGGCTGTTCACACTCTGACCAGCACTGCAGGGGACAGTGACCTTCTCTCCTGGGATTCAGGGAGGTGGGCTGGAGATCAGATTCTCACAAGGTTGCCATTGTTACCTTAGTGGGAAACAAACATGGACGTCCCCAAATATTAATACAAAAAGGAGCTCATTTGTCCTTACACAGTTCTGATCAGAAAGCCAAACTGGCCAACAACTCAATCTTCAGGGAAAGTTCATGTTTAATACAGAAAAGCTGAGGATGAGCCTGAGTCCTCCTTCCTCACCACAAATCAGAACAGCAGGAGGAAGAGGAACAAAGCTGGGTTCCCATGTCCACAAGGGTCCTCGGACACTGATTCTGCTCAGGGAGAGTGGGGACAGTGAGATGTGAATCTGCTCACTCTGCTACTCCAGATTATCCAAGGCTGGGGGATCTAAACCACAGAAATTTATTCCCAACAATTTAGAAACTTGAGAATTCCAATGTTAAAGTCCAGTAGTTTCGGTGTCTGATGAGGACTCTGTTTGCTGATGCCACCTCCTCACCAGGTCCTTATGTGGCCTTGCCTCAGTGCATGACTGGAGGGTGGGTGGGGGGTGAGGTCTGTAGTGTCTCCTTTTATGAGGACACTAATCCTCCTGAATAAGGGCTCCACCCATATGCTTTTATCAAACCCTAATCACCTCTGTATAGGCTCTACCTCCAAACACAGCTATATTGGGGGTTCAAGCTACAAAATAGGAATTTGTGAAATACAACTAAGTCTATAGCAGATGGGCTTTGGGAACACAGCCAGAGCAGTGGAGAAAGTCCAGACTGAGAGAAAGACTCTCAGTCTCAGTGGGTCACTGAGGGGGGTCTGCACACATCTTAGCACAGTGGCACCTCCCCCTAAGTGTCCCATGTCACACATGTGATTTTATGCCAGCCTAGGGGCTCCACATTGATGACTGGTCACTAACACTATTACTTTGCCAGTATTTTTGAGATCGGGAAGCTCTCTTTTGTTTATTGTGGGGTTTGCCTCCCACCTACTGGCAGATTTACAACATAGCCTCTTACAGGATTTAGATGTATGGTCCCAGTAAGTCTTGACTCTGAGTCTTTGCACAGGTGTGAATGAAGCAGATCCTAGGGCACCCATAACTGGGCTAGATCCTGTAGAGAACACAACATGCTTCCTCTCCACAACAAACCAGTCACTTGGCTGAAGACCAAGCGAATTTAGAAAACATTTTGGTTATCTTAAGATTAAGGGTTCAATTCTGAGATTCCTGTAAGTCTATGAACATGACCAGTGTAACAGGTACTGGGTACTAGACACTGCCAATAACACCACTGACTTGTATCCTCTAGAAGCATGTTCAGGTTCAAGATGTCACCACTGTCCTAAATGTTCAAACAGAACATAGGACTCCTTTTTTGTTAATTCAAACATTTATTTACTTATGTCGTGAAATATCACCACAATTGATAGGTACTTTCCTGGATCAAATTATCATTAGAGCACTTGTTTAAAGGTGGTAAATTTAAAGCCTAGGACCCCATGTATTTATTGCTGGAATGTGTAAGTCATATTTAGTAGCAAGTGTTGTGAACTCTGACGTGGTCATCATCATTTCTTCATCATTGTTTTTCCTTCATTCCCTACATAAATATGATCGTGTCACCAGCATTTATTGATTGTTCTGGACATAAACATTTTATACTTCAATAACAAAATGGCATTCCCCCATTGCAATTTAATGTAAATGTTAAAATTACTTTCATTTTTGGTAACAATGTAGTAGATCTCAGAAGACAAGCAAAGAAATGGTAACAAACTCAGAAGAAAACACAAAGTAAATTAAGCCATGTCTGTGATAACATCTGAGCACTCTAGAAGAAATAAAGAACAGATGACCTACAAATCCAGTGAGGAAATGCACTTTGTAGAGGAGATATGTTCTATCGCTGTGACCTTTAGTGGCATTGACCAAATTTGAGAGTTGTTGGAGAGTCAGACTCAGCCTAGGCAGAGAATTCTCTGGGAAGAGGATCCAGCTGAGCCTGGCAGGTGCACAGAGCTGCCTTAACAGACTGAACAAGGGCTGAATCCTTAGCACCAGGCTAGATTTCCCCTTGGGACATTTGCTAAGGGCTGGGTCAGAAACAGTGCCTGGGGCTGGACCAGACAGGTACAGTCAAACCTCCTGCATTCCCAAGGGTTTTGTCCCCTAATGCTGCACTGACTGTCCTTTGTGTGTATCTCAGATATGGACCTTGGGCTCATGTCACCACATCTCCTGCTGATCTCCCCAGCCCCAGCTCTGCCCTGGTCAACCTCTGAATTATTTTGATACAAAGTCTCTCCTAAATGCCTATTCTCTTTCAAGTCATCTCCACATATAATATACTGGCAGAATCTACTGTTGTAAGCACGTCTGTACCTATTGGGGTGACTAGGAATGAGAGCTTGACCTAAGGTACATCTGGATGGGAACTTCACTAACCTTTGAGTCACTAAGGCCCTAGAGCCCAGATTGATTCAGGACTTCCCCACAAGCTTGCATTGGCATCAGGACATACCCTGAGGACCAATCAGGGACTATCAATGCTGTGAGTCTTTCCAAAACACATATGTGAGTTTCCATCAGGGTTTATAGCTCCAACCAAACACCACCAGCATCCCCACCCCAACAAATATGAGCAGCAGAGCTGGGCACTGTACCAACAGCTGACTCCACCTCATGTCCTTCCTATCCTTGTTTACTACTGCTGCCCCAATTCCTGTTCTAAAGGGGAAAAAAATTACTTCATATTATCTTATATTTTTCACAATTCTATTCAGTGTGGCATACAAATGTATGTTTCCTAATTCTTACAAACTTGGTTATTTATTTCTACAATCCAGATTTGGAATTCTTAAATCTCCCCTTTTACGTCAACATGCTGGGACTGGGACTGAGGTGAGGCTTTTGATATAGACTTTTGATTTTAAATAGATTTAACAAAGTCCATCTAGTAGTCAAGAACCAATTGTGCATACTTTTACTTGGGTACTCACTGAAACAGTAGTATGAATGCTGGGCCTGCCCCTTTATTACACAGACCTGCACTACAAAGGGGTGGGGGTGGGGGGTTGAAGGTTCATGGAGGGGCAGGAACAGAGACTATATCCCTAACCCTGTCTAGCTGCATGTGCACCAGTAACTGTTCAACCAAAATAAAACCTAGGAAAAGTCTTAGTGTTGAAAGCTGTTATGCTGAATGGATTTAATTGAAAATAAATGCAGGCCAGGCAGGGAAGATTAGGAAGGGATTTCATTCACTCTCTCTTCAGTCCTATCTGGTTGTCATAGGGCATCTGAACCCCCTCCATTCTCCTCAAGTTCTTTCAGACCAAGGTCCCAATTCACAGGTCCTATTTCTGTCTGTGGTACAGCTGTGGCCCTCATGGTTCATAGCAGTCACATGCAGCCGGTTCCCCTTGGTTCCCCATAACTCAGGCTATCAAGTCTGCTCACCAGACAAACAACACTGGTGAGCAGCTGGGCCACCCAGCAGGGAGGTTTGTGTCTAGGGCTGTATCACTGTGTAAGGCCACCATGTAACTTGTGTACAGTAATAAACCCCAACATCCTCAGCCTGCACCCTGCTGATCATCAGGGTGAAATCTGTCCCTGACCCACTGCCACTGAACCGGTCTGGGACTCCAGAGTGCCGGTTAGAAACCTTGTAGATCAGGAGCTGTGGAGACCTGCCGGGCTTCTGCAGGTACCAATACAAATAGGTGTTTCCACTACTGTGCAGGAGGCTCTGACTAGCCCTGCAGGAGATGGAGGCCGGCTCTCCAGGGGTGACGGGCAGGGAGAGTGGGGTCTGGGTCATCACAACATCCCCACTGGATCCTGGAAGAAAGAGAGAGAAATGCAAGGTTGCTGTACTTGATCTTCTTAAGTTTCTCTTCTTATTTCTTTCATGCCAAATCAATTTCTGTCATTAAGAATCAGACCCCCAAAATATGTCATTTCAAAAGGGAACAGATATTTTCATGGCACAAAGGAGTCTCTAGAACTAGTCACACTCCCTATCCACTATCCTCCCTGTCTCTGTCAGTCTTCACTAGAGCACAGGTCCTTGCTCCTTCTGGAATCTCTCTCACTCTCTCAGATCTGAACCTCACAGGCTGCATCCTGGGGGACAAGACATGCACATTTAACACGTGCACAGAGCACACACAGGAGGCAATGGGGTCCAGAGCCCCACCCCCCACCCCATTCTCCCTCCTCATCTCCTTCAGGGTCCTTACCAGGGACCCAGAGCATTAGCAGCCCCAGGAGCTGAGCAGGGAGCCTCATTGTGAGAAGTTGGACTGAGGAGTCCTGATCAGTCAAGTCAGGGTCAGAGCTGAGCTTTTATCTCAGACTCCCAAGGGAAGGCCCTCCCCTGAGGACAGCATGCAAATCCCCTGGTGGGTGCAGTGGTGTGGAAAAAATGCATATTATAACGTGGGGGAGGGGGGGCTCTCCTGTGAGCAAGACAGTGAATGTCTCTATGCTTCAGAATAAGGTACTAACAATCTATGCTGCCTAATTGGTAGGAAGGACATAATGAAATGTTTCCTTCTATTTACTAACTTGGTTTTTCTCTTCTATTTCGTATGGCTGAGCTTCACTAAATATTTCATGATTCTCATTTCTTTGATCATGTGTTTTTGGTTTGGTGTTTTTTTGTTTGTTTGTTTGGTTGTTTTTTTTGTTTTTATTAAAGAGGAATAACAGGCACAGGGGGAAAGGGGAGGCAAGGGCCAAATCTTCATTGTTCAACTGAATAATGTTGTACTCATATTTGCTATTTAGGTAAAAATATAAATTCTTTGAAATTCCTCAGATGCCTCCATCTTTCATTCATCTTTCTGGTCAATACCTGCTCCTCTGACCTAGCAAGGGCGTGCTACTCTGACATCTATCACAATAGTTTGATTTACCTGAACTTGGAAGTCATGTCTATCAAGGTAGGCATTTATTTTAAATTGTTAACTTCTCATTTTTTTTTTCTATTTTGAGGCCTTCATTCCACCCTAAGGATCCAGGTAATCATGTACTATGATTCTGAAGGATTTCTGCTCGATTTATTTTAGGGCATATCTGCTGGGTCATGGTTTCCTGTCTTTTTTTTTTTTTTTGAAGGATAGTTTAGCTAAATATAGAATTGTGACCTTTTTTCTCTGAGCATTTTAAATAACTTAAACATTAATGTTAATTCAAATCTACTAGCTAATTTATATTCCTATTTGAACTTCACTGAGTTTTCCAGTGTTGTCTTTTCTATGTTTCAGGGTAAAACTCCAGGATCCCATATTGCATTGGCTTTATATGCTTCCTTAATTTCTTCCAGTTTGTGATAGTTTTTAAGTCATCATCTAGAATGCAGAAAGAGTCAGCCTCACAGAAACCGCTTCTGTGACTTTCTTGATCCTGGACTTCCCCACTCCAGAGCAGTGAGAAATAAATGCTGATTGCTTATAAGTTTCCCAGCGTGAGGATATTTTCTTTTTATAGCAGCACAAGCAGACTGAGACCCTATCTGATTCTGTCTTAACTTTTTCTCAGAATTTAGATCCAAATAACGTTTGTTGCCCAATAGATAATATTGAAGAAATAAGTCATGTTCACTGTTAGATGACACATTTTTCTATGAGAGCCATTTACCACTGGAATATTGATAACCTAGAGAAAGGAAAAATGAGCCAGATTTATCAAAATTTGGGGGTGTCCATCACCGCACAGCCCTTACTAAGTCAACTATTTGCACAAATATATCACATTATCCACCACTTAGGATACTTCAGAAATCAAGAGGAGAGGTACAAAATTCTCTTTCCTACTTCCAACTTGGAAGGATGAGATACTATATGGGTGCCACACCAGGATTCACACTGATGAGACACAATTCCCAAGAATCAGAAATGCTGGAGCCACAGTTCAAGAATATGTGACTACATTGACCTACTACTTAGGTCTCAAAGTGGGTATTTTTCCAACGTCCATTTGTTATCTGAATGATCGGTGGATTGTCTTTTGGTTGTTGTGAAAGGTAAAACCCTAGGAGAAGGTAGACGGCAGAGAGTGACTATAAGAGAAGGACAAGCCAGATGTGAATGTATAGAGTTATCCTGACTTAGGCTTTGGAGAAAAATATGTAGAGAAGAAATATTTGAAGAAGGCATTAACAGAAAAAAAAAAAAAGGCAAGTAGTAGCAACTCTGAAATCCTTTCCACACAAAAGATGCTATACATCTAACCAAAGCCACTGTTTTTCACATTCATTGACAGACTGTGGCTACAGTTTCTGCAGATCTGAGACGACAGATCCGGTCAATCCTCACTCTGGGGGCAGGAGGTGGCTGTGAAGGTGAGCAAATGTGGGCATGAACTCTGTGTCTATTAGTCCGTGGCTACTGACCTTGGGAAGACCCAAAGGTGCTGCCCTTTCTCCTGCCTGCATGAAGACACCAGGATCCCTATTCTCCTGGTGCTATTCAGTGACCAGACCAACATCTGAGGACATGGACCTCACTCCTTTTCTTTACCAGACAGACACCACACTCGCAATTCTCTGCAGTATGTGTTTTCTTCTAGGTTCGTTTACCAAGAATTCCACTCTGCTTTGCTGGCACTATGTGATAGAGAGAACTGTTTTTCAGCTAAATACCCTTGGAGTTCTGATGCATGATATTTATCCTATGGCCCTGTGTTTTTCCAGATGAAAAGGTAGCAGTGAGACATATAAAATTATTACTGGAAATGATTCAGCTCGGAAATGGAATGAAGAAGTGGTGGTAATGAAAAAATAGTAATAGCCCAAATCAGTGTGGTCTCCTGGCTATAATTATCAGGGACACAGAGCCCCTTCTGGGGTCAATGTTGTGCATGTGATGGGCCCCCTTTTGTGGCCAAATATGGGAGAATCCTGAGGGGTTTTTTTATAACTTGACATTGCCATTTGTAGGATGATGTGTAAAGTCTTTCTTGCACATTTTCATACATATTGTCTTCTTATGCCTGTAAGAGAGCCTAAGTGGATGCCAGGTACGATGTATGTGTGGTCACATTAGATACTGATGTGTAGTTTTCAGTTAGACGCCAATAGCCTATGACTTGGGATTTCCCCTCCATGTGTAGTATCCAAGTGCTGAGGAGGCCACACCATACTTAGCTGCACAGCACCCTAATAGCAAGGCGGTGACTGTGGAGTCCTCAGACTTGGGGCCCTCAAAGACTCACTTAGTCTGGGCATGTACCGTGCATTTGCTGTCCTCTCCCAGTCAGAACCTGGGGACAGTTTCCCTCTTGTCTGTCCCACTGGCATCTCTCAGGTCTCTCAATGTGTCTTGGGAGGAGAGGGCTGATAAAGCTCCACAGAAAACTGGGTTTTAAGTCTTATTTATGGGCATATTTAAGCAACACCCCATTTGGTAATCTTACCAGGGAGGGTGGTGTCTGCAAAATGATTATGGAGGTAGGATCATCCTCTTCCTTCTTCCCTAAACCAAGTTTGTCCTGCATTTTTGTGGAGATTTAAACCCACAAAAGAGTATGAAGGGTGACAGCAGTGTCTTTGTTGGCTACTTTACTTCCTGGTTCTACAAAAGGCCATGACACCTATATTAGTTGGAGGCTAGAAAGGGCCCCTCATGTAGTTCCCTGGGTTACTCAACTCTGTCCTCTCTTCCCCAGAGCTTTCCCAAGTCTAGATCTGTCCAGCTTCCATGTTTTATGTAAAAAAAATGAGTGATCCTCCATCTTTTAGCCCAAAGCTAATACTTTGTGACTTGTGAAATAATAAATCACAATTAAATTCATCCACATCCACATTTTATTGTTTATACATAGTCCCAGATTACCACATACCCTGACCTAAATCACTCCAGAGACTGGCTCAGTGCTCACCGAGATTCTCTCTGATCCCTGAGTTTATCTTGGAAACTTTAAACAGAATTTCACCATTACACATTTTTCCATAAATATGTCTTGAGCCCCAAATGTGAGGTAGGCACTATGCTGCTGTTCAGTTCAGTTCATGACAAAAAAGAAAGAATGAAGGAAGGAAAAGCAAGAGAGAAAGAGAGAGATTGATTTTACAACTTGTATAATTCCCAGGAAACACCCTGGATGCCCCCAGGTGTATTATACAGAAGCACCGTCCAGGGAGCCAGCAGAGAGCACAATCCTCCACTGGACAGAAGTAGCCCTGACAGCCTCACTACCTGTCAAACCACAGAGACCCCATGTTCTAAACTCAGGAGAAAAATCCCTTTGAGCCATCCCCTGGGAAGAAGAATGGAAAATGTGCAGCCATATGTATCTGTGCCCCTGTGACTATCAGAGCTACTAACTCAAGCACAATATTCACAGTTATTTTGCCCTTAGTCCTATTGAAAACAGACACAATACTAAATCCCAAGGTTATTTACATTTGTCCTTTAATTACCTATCTATTCCCCTGGTTATTTTGTTTATTTGTGGTGCATTTGGTTTCATTTGCTTTTGTTTATCTTCCCTCCAATTTTTCTTATCTTTGTTGATTCTAGTTATTTATTTATATAGAATATTGAAATACTAATATGGCCCAAAGACTCAAATATTCACATGCAGAACAATTGTACCCAGAGAAGTGACCCATGTGACACTAGTCCAATCCCCTCTCACCCACTGCCCTCCCTCTGCCTCAACTCCTCCCTCTCATGACCCCCTCCCAAGGACCCTTGGTCTATCCCTCCAGATTTTGCTTGTTTGTGTGTTGGGTACCCCCTGCTTCCTCATATGAATAATAGCACATACAGATTCTTGTTTGCATATTGCTGTTTTATTTATTAATATGCCTGGAAATCACTCCATTTCAGTTCATAGAGATCATCCTCCTTTGTGTACAGCTGAGAGGTACTCTATTATGGGGAGATGCCATAGTTTTTCCAACTACAATTTTATGGATGGACATTTTGAATACTTTCAATATTGTGATTCTAAACACTTCAGTGAATAACTTCTGCATGTGTACTTTTCTACTGCTGTTGAAGGAATATCTTCAGGAAAATTTCTGCAAAATGGATGATGGGTCAAAAGTTAAACATTAATGGTGGTTTACAGATATCCTCATATTCTCCTCCAAAGGGGAAGTATCAGTTCCTGTCCCCACAAGCTATTAACGAAACTGCTTATTTCTTCATAAACCTGTTTAAAAATGGGCTCCAGAGTTCTTTTTCTCTTAATTTTCTCCAAACTGACAGGTGGGGGTGCTACCTCTAAGTAGTTTTGATTGTCATTGCTCTAATTATTAGCGAAGTTGAAATGTTTTTGTGTTTATTTTTACAGGTGTTTGTGTCTTTTTTTTTCTTTTCATATTATGTGTCTTTTTTCCCATTTTCCCTTTTGCATAACTTTTATAAAGACTTTCATATATAGAAATATTATCAATTTTGTATAATAAATTAAAAACTAGTTACTCTTAGTTTTCAATTCTCTTCTGATTTCATTTAATATTTTTTCATGCAGTTTTATTTATTTTTATATAATCTTCTGCATAGAAGTCCGCAGGTTATTAATTTGATATAGGGTTGCAGTATTAGAACATTTATTCCTAATTGCTGCTTCTACATTATTTTCTCATGACTTGAGCACCCTAGGGAACTACAACCTTCGCCCTTGGCTTATCACATCTTATATAACTAAATATCTTGTCACATTCCAAATAATGCATGGACATTAAACACTGTAACCTGAATTGCACACACTTCTGCATTTTTTTCATTTCAGATTAGTATAAGGGTGCAAATGTTTAAGTTATATTGTTTTCATTTCTAAGGTAAAGTGCAAGTTGTATGTGAGCCTCTAACCCAAGGTGGTGCTGAAAACACTCACATTGTGCATGTGAGAACCTGCCCATCACCCACCCATTTCCCCTTTCCCCTTTTTCTCCCCACCCCTCTCCCTCACTGGATTATACTTGTGTTTTCCTTTTGTGTGAGCATGTAGTCGTTTATATATTGGTTTCATATTAGCATGGATACTAATTGGATACTTGTTTGTCCATTCTTGTGATATTTTACTAAGAAGAATGTGTTTCAACTCCATCCAAGTAAACACAAAGACATAAAATCTCCGTCTTTTCTTATGACTGAATAGTACTCCATGATATACACATACCACAGTTTGTTAATCCATTCTCAAGTTGATAGGCACTTGGGTGCTACCACTTCTTAGCAATCGTGAATTGAGCCACGATAAACATTTCCACTGTAAATGTTCTTATGGTAAAAAGACTTTTTTTCTTCTGGGTAAAGACCTAGTAATGAAAATGGAAGGTCAATTTTTAGTTCTTTGTGAATTCTCCATGCTTCCTCCATGGGGTGCAACAACCAAAGCAAACAGACAGCCTTTAGAAAGGAGATGTTTACATGTCAAGAATCAGACAAAGGGTTGATAACTAGAATCTACAGAGAACTCAAATCAATCAATAAGAAAAGAGCAAACAACCCCATTTGGGCAAGAGCCTTGAACAGAAACTTCTCTAAAAGTGACAGATGAATGGCTGACAAACACATGAAAAAATGTTCATCATTGCTAATCATGAGAGAAATGCAAATCAAAATCACCCTGAGATATGTCCTAACCATGCGTGTGTATGTGTGTGTGTGTGTTGAAAGGCCTGTGGTGGACACCCAGAAACAAGATCAGAGAATGGAGAAACTCAGGTCAGGAAAGTGAAAGAAACCCACGTGGGCAGAGCTAAAGATGGCATCTGTGCAGAGCACAGTTTGAGACAGCGTTTATATTTGGCTGTAGGAGTAGAAAAGTTCCACTGCTGGCCTGGGGATTCTATTGGGCTAGGAGTTTTGTGGCAGGAGTTTTAGGGGCAGGGCTAGCTAGGCCCTTTGTGGTCTTTGTTTCAGAAGGGGATGTGGTGGGGAGGGGCGGTGTTGTGTGGGACCAAGTTAGGCCCACCGTATTATATGTATTTATAGTCAAGAAAGTTATTTTTTTATCAAATGACTGCTATATAGAGATAGAGAGAGAAAGATAATGCGGTCCTCAGCTTTAAGTATAGTCCATAAAGTAGATGGGAAGAGGAGAGAGAAGGGTGGGGAGGGAGGATACGGGAGAAGGGAGGGTATTTGGGGGGACCTCACATAATGTTCATCATGATATAATGGTATATTTCAAAACTATTAAGAAATGAGTATAATTGTGATGGATGTGTTACTTGGTTCAATGTAAACATTTCACATTGTATATCAAAGCAGTACCCTGAACCCCATAAATGTATCAATGTACAAAGTTATGATTTAATAAAAAATAATTAT
>CAUYQV010001012.1:0-14995 GCA_963574575.1 Galagoides demidoff
AGTTACAGCACTTATAAAAAGTCTGCTTATTTCATATAAAGTTTAATCCAGATTGAGTAGATGCTCTCTGGCATCCTCAGCATGTAGAATAGGAACTTTGGGGTGGAAACAGAAATTTACTAAGACTATGGGACGAATCACCTTTAAGGACATGAATGTGTAGGCTCTCGATGATAGGAAGCGTGAGGCAATTAAACAAGGCCAATGTTGAGACAGAAGCCTGCAGAGCGCCCCAGCATCAGGCCTCTCTGCACCAGGCCTGCAGCCTGGAGTTAGGGGCTATGTTGAGCCTTCTCTTTCTCCTGTGTACCTGCGCCCCCAGCCTCAGGGTGCAGCAAAGCGGAGTCTCCTTTTGTTCGCAGGTCACCTCCCGACTGTTCCTTTGTTTCCTCCTCTTCTCTTCTGCACCCCCACAAGCCCCCTCACTGCCCTCTCAGTCTACAGCCGGCTCCTCATTTTGCTTCTCTGCTGACCACCCCATTTGCTTCCAAATCATTTCCCCAGTACCCTGCATAATTTTGAGAATCTTTCCATGGCATAATTCCTCCCTTTCCCTACCAAAGGTCCCCTCTTCCCTTCCGCAGCATAAGAGGGAAGAGGAGAGGGGAAAAAAAATTATAAGGGCACTGCCCTTCTGGGATTTAACCACACTCTCAGCTGGTGGCTTTTGTTTTCTCCGTCTCACTGGCTTGTAAAGCCCTGGGGGCAGGGACTCCGCGTCATGCTCAGCACTGGGGAAGATGGGGAGGACTGTTAGGCCTTAATTAGAGCAAGGCCTAGGACAGGGTAGGAGATTAGAGCAGGCGAAAGGAAAAGAAATTTCAAAATGTCTATTTGGCACCAATGACCACAGAGTAAGGAAGAGGGTTATTTTATTATATAAAACAAATAATGAAAGCCCACACTACTTGTCATGAACATAGACGGAATATTTACACAGTCATTTTCCAAACCAAATAGTACCAGCAAACAAACTGCCCCCACAGGCCAAACATAGGGAGCGGAGACACAAGTGCTAGTCTTGAACCCTGAGCAGGAAGAGCTGCAGAAGCAAGGAAAAGCCATTAAGGGAGAAAGACACAAAATGCATTATAAGATCAAAAGAGCAATTTTCTAGTCAATGAGACTTTTAGGCTAGCTATGGCAGTGGCATGCTGGGATCATCTCACAAAGACAATTGATTTGGCAATTGGTCTCTGATTTACCTGCTGCCTAGAAAGTCTTGGGCAGAGCAGCTAGCGGGGAGACACCCCCCCAACCCCACCCACCTCCCTCCCCCCTCCCCTGGCCAACACACACTGTCAGCCAGGGAGAGTCAAAAAGCAAAAACATCTTGCTGGCATCACAAATTCAAAATTTTACATTCAAGGGCTTCTCTACTTAACATCTGCTCATGAATGGAAAAGTGGCAGCCGTTATCGAGGTCACCTGGCAGTGCAGGCAGACCAGCTTGGAGAAGGGCAGCCAGACATTCAGTGGCTTAATAGGAGCCAAGATATCTCAGGACAGTGATGAGGCCAAGACACAAAGTCCAAGGGAAGGACTGTCCTTGCCTCAGCTGAGATGCCCCCTCGACTGAAGGCTGGCCTCCAGGGAACAGTATAAAAGGCCACAAAGAGAACAATATGCCATTTATTTCTTTCTGGGACAGGGAGGACGCACCATTGTGCCTCTTCATACAATGCTGTAGCCTTGTGTGGGAACGTGGACAGGAGTTTAACAGGAACTATCTTTTAGTCAATTCTGCCTGCTTATAGCAATGTCTGTCACATAGTAGATGCTCAACAAATGCTCAGAGAAGTGAAATGAATTGCTCTTTCCCCCCTCGTTTTCTTTTCTTTTTCTTTTTTTAGACATTCTATTCTATTAGAGATTCTATTTAGAGTCTCATTCTATTGCCCAGGCTAGAGTAACCTGCTATGAGCCTAGCTCACAGCAACATCAACTGGGTTCAAGTGATCCTTCTGCCTCAGCCTCTTGAGTAGTTGGGACTACAGGTGCCCACCACAACAGGCAGCTAGTTTTTCTACTTTCAGTAGAGATGGGGTCTTGCTCTTGCTCTGGCTGGTCTCTAACTCCTGAGCTCAAGCGATCTTCCCATCAGCCTATGAACAGAATTGTTAAAGTCCCTTCCTTCACAGATGGGCGATACAAAGGACCACGACAAACTTATCTTCTTGCAGTGGAATGTTCAGGGCTTCTCAAAACCAAATGCAGTTTAAGGAGCTGAGCAGGCCACCACTACTGTGATAAGCAAAGTTTGCTAAATTATGGATGGACTTTGGAAAGTGCTTCTGAAATGTTCGAAGACTTTCAGGAGCCTTATATACTAGTTTCTAACTTGCATAGCAAACTTACCCCTTTGTTCTCTGACCTTTGTCAGCAGACTAACCTGAAAGGCATAAAAGAGTTCTGGTTCTTAAGAAGAATTTTTTTTACAACTATTTGCTTTAATAGAGAAAAATTACACTAAGGAGTAAGGTCTTTAGAAAGCCACCAACAGGCAAAGATGTTTGCAGAGCCAAAGTGTTTTAGAGAAACCTGAAAACACGTTTCACTCACTCCGGTGGGAGGATTTTAGGACTAAGAGAATCTGTTGGCAGGATGAGACTCTCCACCATGTTGCCTTTGAAAAAAATTAAATGACTATTTCAATGTTTTGCCATGAGTTTAAATTCTGGAGTTCCTTGTGAAAAATGAATGAAGTAAGAGGCTTCCCAGACATTTCCCTGCTCCAAGAGGGCCTTTCTTCTGTGGATTGCTCAGGTTGGCACTGAATCCGTGCCAGCATTTCATCACCCACTAGCTCTGCGATGCCTCTTGTTAGGCAGGGTGGTGACTGGGTCAAAGGCAATGACTCCACGGGTACCACATGCTGGGAGTTTGGCTAGTTGAAACCAGCCCTAGGAACTTGGGCCAATCTCTTACTGTGGAGGAAGCTTACCTAAGTAAGACTCAACCTGCAAAGCTGTCAGACCTGGCTTTGAGGCAATGACAGTTATACAAGGACAGAAGATGAGCAGTCCTTTACCTGGTAATAACCCCCATCCCATCAGATATTCAGCTGGCCGGATCCTCCTCTACACACAAATCTCCACTTAAATACCATCTTCTCAGAGAGGCTCTTCCTGACCAACTATTCTAAAGCAGTTCTCCTCCCTGCAACCAAATCACCCTTACTTTTTAAATTTTTATTTTGTTTTTCATCTTCACACCTGTCTTTTTTAGGTATTGTTTACATATCTATTTTTGCCTACTTCTCCCCACTCAAGGCAGGTCCCAGAGAAGCAGGGCCATGGTCTGTCTTGTTCATTACTATATTTCCAGCCTCTGAATATGCTAGGCATATAATAGGTGCTCAATAAATGTATTGGGTATATAATTACCAAGGAAGTTGTTAAGAATAGTATTGCCCTTGGAAGGGAACTGTTAGAAAGAACCGTAGGGGCAGTGCCTGTGGCTCAGTGGGTAGGGCACTGGCTCCATATACTGCGGGTGGCGGGTTCAAAACTGGCCCTGGCCAAACTGCAACAAAAAATAGCCGGGTATTGTGGCAGGCGCCTGTAGTCCCAGCTACTTGGGAGGCTGAGGCAAGAGAATCGCCTAAGCCCAGGAGTTGGAGGTTACTGTGAGCTGTGTGATGCCATAGCACTCTACTGGGGGTGACAAAGTGAGATTCTGTCTCTACAAAAAACAGAAGGAACCATATGGTACCAGAAACTCCATGGCTTAGCGTGAGTTAGTACTGTAAAGAAAGATGCTAGATCTTTTTCTAGTTATTTCTCACATATCAACCAATGAAGAGGCTCTAAGTCTTCTATGAAAATGGTTGAGGCAGATCAACATTATTCTAGTAGCAAGAGATGCAGTCTTGGTCTTCCTACACAGAGTTAAAGCTTGGAGAAACATTTCCTAGTCTCCAAAGAATAAATTGAGTTGAGCATTTTATACTATAAATCATTCAGGCAGAAAACCATAATTTGCCCATTTCGTGTTGGTGAGAACAAAGCAGTTGTTTGCACATTCTTCCTGTCGCACCTGCTGTGGCCTGCCCAGTATACACACCTGAGCCAATAAGTAAAAATGGGTTGAGGATAGTCTTTTAAACAATGAGAAGGGGTAAGTGTCATCTCTTCAATTAATAGTCAACAGTTTTCAGCTAATCCAGGAAATTCAATAATAATTGTAAATGGATAAGTTTAGAAAAGCTTTGTGCCTTGTAACTATTGCTATGAAATATGAAGGCAAAGCATTAAGGAAAAACACAACAAAGTAATATGTAACAATTATTCTTCCACTCACTTGTCTATTTATTAGAATGATGATGGTACAATCTACTTCCCAACAATATTATTTGGCTTTACAGCTCCTTGAATCGTGTTTAAAATTCTTTCAGGCAAGACCAAGAGCCACAAAAAACCATTAAGTATGAAAATCTACAAGATGATGCAACCATGCTTGAGTTACAAACAA
Source organism: Galagoides demidoff (assembly GCA_963574575.1). Lineage (NCBI taxonomy): Eukaryota > Metazoa > Chordata > Mammalia > Primates > Galagidae > Galagoides > Galagoides demidoff. The sequence continues at coordinate 4,474 of CAUYQV010001012.1, forward strand.
AAGGATCAACATTTTATAAAGAAGAAATGCACTGTTGAATCTATCAGGCATTCATTTTTATGGTAAAACAATTGCACTGCATCCATCTAACCTTGTAATTACCCTTCAAATGGGTTCGAAATGATTCATTTGTATTGGCCTATCAAAATAGAAGATTTGTAGTTGCAATCTTTCTGAACAGCAATAGCGTTTTAGTTACAAATGCCTGGCTCATTATTTGTTCAGGAGTGAATGACAATTAGCTTGATCCTACTGCAACTGTGAATGCTATTGGTGCTAAAATAAATAGGCACTACTGAATCAGGTTTCTGACATTCCTTTTCAGTTTACGATCATCTGATTGATAATACAGTCGAAATGCACTTAGTCATTTTAAGTCACAGCCAAAATGGAAAATGGCTCCCAACAACCAAGCACAACAACAACAAAAAGGTGTTGCAGGAAGGGTATTTCACGGCAAGCCCTGAGAACAAAATCACTATGAGATGGATCACATTCTGATACAACTGAGCCCCAGAAAGACTTCCAGCAAAATATTTTAGTTGTCCTTAAAACAATAACCTAAAAACAACCACCACCACCACCTTGTAGCCCATAAGAGGCTGATTTTTGCAGATAGTGCTATAGAACAGAATATTAGAAAAACTGCTGGTGTAAAGCAACAATTTACACAGACGGTTTTGAATCTCAACGTTCTCATCAGAGCAAACCCCGGGGAGACTCAGGTGTGGCAGCATCTTCCTCCTAACACACCTACAAAGATGTTTCTACAAAGGCTCGATATGCACTTATCATGGGGGGAGTGCGCTTGGGGTTGGGTCCTTTTCTACCGAGCTCTGACGTTGCCCATGGAGGGATCAGGGAAAACAAGGGCATAAGCATTTTCTGATTCTCAGAATTTCTGAAATATCTTTTGTTTCAGTGGCGCTGGTGAACTCGTGATAATGAAACTACACCTCTGTACACAAACCTTGACCTGCATTCTGGAGCACATTACAGAGAACACCTTAATTTTGAAAGAAGGAGCACAAAGGAGGAAGGAAAAAAGCTGTCCCTATGCAAGCTTCGTTTATGTATTTAGAAATATGGTTTAATTTTTAAGGCTTGAAGACCATATCTAAAAACGTCTAAAACCAGTTCAGATTCCATATGAGAGAAGAGAACTGTAAGATTTTCATTAAACATTGGTTTCCTTTTTTAAAAAAAAAAGACATTCTTTTGCGTATATGTTATTACATTTTAAAATACGATTTGGTTACCAAGGAAACAGGTTCTGGCCCAGTGTTAATTTGATGCTAAAATATATTTGAGAAGTTAAGCTCAAAGGAAAGAGCTCATGAAATTATTTTGAAAAGTGCCAGAATCAGGTACTTAGAGAACCACAGCTGTATGGTCTGCAGTGAACCATTCTAGGGGCTCAGTTTCATTTAGGGAAGCTCTATTTCTTCTAACAGGGCCATCTATATTTAATATTTCCCCCTTTAAAAATTATAACTCCTCATCCCCCTAAATTACATACCTACAAACAGTGTAGTTCTGCATATTACCTAAAATTGATTTTGGAAGCAGGTAAGTTTTTCATTTTCATCTTGCACATAACACGTTTAAAGACCGCTTCTTAAAATTTAAATATTTTTAATGTTTCTTATTAAGCTTGTTGATGCTCTTTGAAATTGTCTCCAGAAACCCACTTATTTTGAGTTTCAAGCTACAATGTAGCTGAATCATCAGACTTTTCAAAAAATTCTTTTGTTGTCTAATGGCGCCACACCTATCATATATCTGATTTTTAAAAAAAAAAAAAAGAATCATCTCGCTTTTATAGCAGAATCATTGTATAAGTTTATAAAAGCTACATACTTACATAGTATCAGAATAGCAGAGGCTATCCGATTTAAAACCCTCCCCCCAAAAGATTATAGCTGTCTGATTTAATTTTTATTTTAAAAGTCATATTTGAAAGCATCTAATGTTCTTGCTTCATGGCTCCAAAAAAAATCCATAAAACATGCAAATTTCAACCTACCTGTATGCATCACTTATTGCAGTGCTAGCATGACAAGATACTCAGCCATTTTTATGTAAAGCGATGGAGACCAACTGATTTTTTCCGTCTTCTTGCTCACAAGTTTTAGATGCAATTGTCACACACACACAAAAATCATACGCAGAACAGCTTGAAGGTACTGGGATCACGAGAACTGAATTTATCAACAGAAAAACAGGATTGAAAAAAGAAGTTTGTCATCCAAGGTTCCTCTGAGGCTGCAGCCAAGGAGGTGGTATGTTGAATTTTTTTTCCCCTTCCTCCTCTGAGAGTTCAAAGCTGGGAGCTGACCACTGCAAAGGCCACTGTCACATTTGCTGAAAATCAAACCACTGATACTAGCACTGAAAATACAAATTGGAGAACCCAAATAGCTTGCACACAATGGAGTGCAAAAGAGTTAAAAATAGAATCCACCTTGCCTTCTACCTGCATAATAAACATGTAAGTTTCAAGTGTTTAATTTGATATTCACATTAATTAACAATACAACATACATTATTTAAAAGACAGCAAAGGCAAGAAGAAAGGGGAGACACCATCTGGTAGCAGAGTTTTGCTGTTGTTGTTTTTGTTTTTAGGGTTTTGTGGGGGAGGTTGGCTTTGTTGAAAAAAAAAAAAAAGAAGGCAAAATCGTATTTTGAATGTGATGAAAAGCAACCATCCAGAAGCAAATGAATCGGAAATGAGAGGTGATGTTGAAATATCTAAGGCTGCAATGAGGCAAAAACAAGTCTTCGCTACCAGATGATATGGCATACAGAGCATTTACATACTCACATCTGAAATACTAGGCAACGTGTAATGAATTCTATACACAGCATGCACACACAGCACAAGCACGGCTAATCCTGCCTGCCATCTTAGGCTCGCAGGACATGCAGCACACGAGCGCTAGGGAAGGAGGAGGCAAGGGCAGCTCACCTTAAATGCAGTATCTGATTAATGTTGTAACTGACATTGCATATCAGCCTCAGAGTCTTGGTTCAACTGGGTAGGAGGGAACAAAGAAAAATGTCATCAACTGGTGATGCAAGATGAGCCCAATCACTAAACACTGTTTAGCAAACTCCAAATTCTGCAACCAGACAGAAGGCATTTCATACACTTAGGCAGAGCTGCTCCACAATGAATGTGTCCTTCTGCTTCTGAGAATCAAACAATCCTTTTGCTAAGGAAGAAAATAAGCTGGAACGAATACTGTCATATCCTCTTCTTGAAGAAAGCTCTCAATACAGTATGTATCTGGGTCTTGGAATGCATTTTGTAGGTTGTTAATTTCATAGACTTGCTAACAAAAAACCAAAACTGTTAAGCTTTTGCAAAGTAAAGAATAATTCTGACTGAAGGGTATAGCATTTCTGGATTATTTTTCAAAACTCTAAACGGTGCCGGCAAGCTTGTGGAAGAATGCACGATCAGCTGTCTGTATCTGCGCTATAACCTTTAACCACAAGCGGTGTAAATGTATCCTGCTAAATGGCTCTGCAGTACAGAAAGGCAGATACCGCCTCAGACAGGATTTTATTAAATTGTGAATGGATTTTCTTAAACTTAGAAGCAGAATAAAATCAGTACAGAAAAATAAATTGACGCTGAGTTCCTTTGGATGTATAGCTGATCAGCATGAATGGTAAAGCTATCCTTAGGATACTGACCTAAATACAGCAGCATATTGCACGCATTCAGAGCATAGAAAATGCTAAATGATTTTTCTTCTCTCTCCTCTTCCAAAAGCTAAATTTAAAAGTAACAAGCCATGAAGGGGATACCAAAAGGCTGTAGATAGCACATACTAGAAAAGAAGAGATTGTGTGGTGCTGAGATGCAATGTTTCTTTGTTTTACTTTGAGGCTTATTTTGCTACACTTGCACGATGACATTGACATCAGAAGGTCAGGGCTGACACTAGGTTGCTATCCGTTTTATGAGTGAAATGTTTTCCGAAAATTAAATCTCATCTACTCAAACACCAAATCTCATGTCTTCTTCAATACCACCTCCCTCCCCCCACTGCTCAAGATTGATGGCATCTAGTTTGGGCGTATGTAATAAATTGGAATCACATTCTGTAGAGACTCTAACACATAATGGTGGGGAATTAATTCTTTAAATAAAAAAACCTTCCAGAATTCTAATGCAGCCCCTTCATTCCTTCCTATCAACATACATACACACACACACATGCACACACACACACACAATCGAAGCTCAAATTGCAATGAAATGTTTAACATGTAGAACAAAAACTGTTGAAAGAGCTGCTTGTTCAGGATTTTTAAGAAATGCCTAATAAGCAAATACTGTTTTGCTACAAAACCAGCGTCACCATGTCCCCAAAGAGGAAAACAGCATAGCTTGCTAGAAAAATTTCCTCCAGATCCTGCTGGCAGGTAAAAAACAGAAAAGCATTTCATTTGCCGTGATGTATAAAACAAGTAGTCTTTTATTTTTAATGAAATAGAACAAATTCTTTTCCACTCTATTTCTTTAGCTACAAAGAAACCATACCACCCCCACCTTTAGATCCTGGACATAAGCCAATATTTTTATAAAATACTACGAGACTGATTTTGAATGTAACTTTACATTTTTCTTCTTCTTATCGTTCTAAAAGTCTTTAATTGCCTATTGCATCACTGAATATGTTAATGTTAATTAATTTTAACACGTGTAAAACCGAATTAATATATTCTGGGATTGCTAATTTTCCAGCGCCTCTCTCTTCTACAAGGACTGGCTGAAAATAATCAGGTTAAGCAAAACATACAAGTTCCCCAGACATTTTTTAAAGGAGAAAACATATTCAAACACCTTAAGTTAGGTACTAGGTTTCCCAACTGGATCTTTTGTTTCTAGTTCTCATTCTACGTCCTGCCTCAGAACATTCAATCTCTACATGTTAAACATTTTTTAGCTCAATGTGTAGAAAGTACCCTGCCCACCTCTAGCTTATACACTTTAAAGTCTCTGGGTTGGCTTATCCAGAGGGTAGGTCATACCTGAGCCACAGAGAGTCCTCTTCCTTTTGGAGTACATCTCTCTCCCACAACTACTCCAGAAATAAATGTGGCTCTAACGAAAACAGTAGCTCCTAGTCTAATACCAATGGTGGAACCATCTTCCCCACCCCCCACATCATTGCTCTATGAGCTCTTGTTAGCATTGACAGCATCAGAAAATTAGAATGGAGTGTCCTTAGGCCAATTTCTTCTTTACCATGGGGGTCAAGAATTAGAGAGATGATCACGCTGGGTTATAAGGCACCAATTTAATACACGGTCATCTGTAAAGCAGGGTCCTTAGAGTGAAGTCGGAGGAGGGTGACACAAACACCTAGGCATTGGATGCTCTTACTGTCTGTTGAGATAGTCCCCACTAAAAACATTTGAAAACTAGACACTCATTTTAAAATACTCACAAATTATTATTACATAGGCTAAATAGATACGTTACGGAATCAACTCTGACCACTTAGAACTAAGTCGCTGGCTCCTCTGTCTGGGATAATAGATGACCGTGACAATGACAGCAATCCATATCAGGCTCCCAGGAGATGAGTAAACAGCGTTATATCCCCTTTATGAGGAAGGGTAGTGAATGTGGTTAGGTCCCCTACTGGTACTTGTAAGCCAGATGCCAGGGCAAGCAGTTTCCAAACCTCCCTGTAGTCTTCCCTGTCCACTCTCTGTCATCATGAGCCTAAAACCCACGTATTGGTTTATTTTGTGATGTTCCAAACAATCGATGAGCAAACATTGTACGTTTACCAGACCTGCTTGGGTTAAACGAATGTGAATTACCATTAAAAACATTCAGAGCAATGAGCTTGTTTAGACAGACATCTCCACTATTAAATCCTGTTTTGTACTTTTAAAAAGCCATGCTCATGCCTGAATTACTTAAGGTTTGTCATGATTACAAGTGGCAAGGGTTTGCATTCACTTATGATTTTTAAACATTGCGTGCTTCTCATCCATCTCCTCAGGGCATGTACACGAAAAAAGTACATGCAAAAGTAAAAGGCAAATCCCTTTCCACAAGGAGAATTTTAGCCTGTTTTTGCCACTCTGGTGCGTCAAGCCAAAGGAACCCAAAATAATCTGGCAGGAGTAGGCTGGAGAAGGACGAGCTAGCAGCGAGGGGCCAGCCCATCACTTTGATTAACGTTCTCACTTGCTCACGCTCTCGTTCTGCGGGCTGAGCTAATTTTACTTTCAGTTCTGTGGGTTAAAGTTAAATTGCATGGCTAATGCAAAATATATAACTCAAGTATGAACAAAGCTTTACTCTCTATGTTAAAAAACAAAACAAAACAAAACATAAAAGTCAGGGCACTGAGTCCCGGAGGAATACTTGCTTTATAAACATTTGGATCAGTTTGCACATTTCTTTATGCCATTCCCTGCATTAAAAATTGCAGTTGTTTCCTTTTAACTTAATGTAGATAGTCAACATTTGTAGATACATGTGTATCAGGTTAGGCTATGCTAGTAGAAAATTTCAAAAGTAAAGTGTTTGCCAAGTATAGAACTTTTGTTTAAATTCTCAGAATTTAAGAAATTTAAAAATTTGTATGAGGATGGTTATTATATCTCTCTATAGTGTACTGAGTCCTGAAAACAACATGGTGACTTAATGTATCAATGACTAAAAATGCTTTTGGATGATATTTGAGAATATCAAATATCAGAATTTTTGAGCCAGTCCAGTGCTATCTCTTCCCTAGGGCTCTGCACAGGAACAGCTTTAAAAGTCAAAAGTCTGTAATAGTTAGCCTCTATGGAGAAGCTACTACACTGGTTTAGCTATATTGTTTAATTCTAACCTAATAATCCTGCAAGGTGGGTATCAATTACCATCAATTGTAGATGAAGAGCTATCAGAGATTACCAGTCACACAGTAAATAGCAGAATTAGGATTCAAACCTAAGTCTCTGACTGATACAAAGTCTGGATCTTCCACCAATTCTAAGAGGATAAAACGTCCCCCTACACCCACCTCCACCCCTGTGCAGACACCTAGTAGAGAGGACCCTGTTATGATGACTCCCTGGTGCCACGGCCACCCTTGTTTATATGAACCAGTCTCTGCTTTCCAGGCCCTGGGTATTGTGGGTACGTAGGATGCCACCAACTGAAGACAGGCTGGTTCCATTGGGTGGAAAAGACAGAATAAAAGAGGGAGAATCAGTTAGACCACATTGGGAAGTTAAGGATAGAAAGCAGAATAAAAATTTGGTGAGAGATCTGCTGTAATTTGGAAACGTGGGTTTGGGGGTTATCTTTTTTGTTTGTTTGTTTGTTTGTTTTTGAGACAGAGTCTCACTCTTGCCCTGGAGAGTGCTATGGTGTCATTGTAGCTCACAGCAACCTCAAACGCTTGGTCTCAAGCAATTCTCTTGCCTCAGCCTCCTGAGCAGCTGGGACTGCAGGTGCCTGCCACAATGTCTCGCTAGTTTTTCTATTTTTAGTAGAGGCAGAGCAGAGTCTCACTTTTATGCAGGTTGGTCTCAAACTCCTGAGTTCAAGCGATCCACCTGCCTTGGTCTCCTAGAGTACTAGGATTACAGGCTATAATTTAGAAATGTTTTTACGAAGCAAAGTAAGTAGAAAAGGCTTATGTATCCATTGGAGCAAAGACTTTACTTAGTGAAGTCAAGTTTTTTTTATATTCCAGATAAGCAAACAGGCTGAAAAAGATCTGGTGGTTTGCCTAAGATCACATGCTTAATAAGTGAGTGTGCCCATTCTCCCTATGAAAAATCACAGCCAATCTCCTTTCACATCGAATATAGTTAGTGTTTGTGAATAAATTTGTTATTGGGTCATTAGAATGTTCTAATCTAAATTTGCAATTAAAGAAAAATCAGTGTTGCAATCAGACTGAACTTTCTTTCTCTCTCCTCTTTCTTTCCCTCCCTTCCTTCCTTCATTCCTTCTTTTCTCATTCACTGTGTTGTCCAGGCTGCTATGTTGAACTCCTGCTAGTTGGGCTGACAGGCATGCTCCACTGTGCCTGGTTAAGACTGACCTGCTTTCAGCTTACAAATAGTATTTTTCTTCTGAATGGATAATCTAAGGAGGTATTATGTGTTCCCTCCCCAACATGTATTTACTTATATACATATATATTTTTTTGAGACACAGTGTTACTCTGTTGCCTAGGCTAGAGTGCTGGGGCCTCATAGCTCACAACAACCCCAACAAACTGTTGGACTCAAGAGATCCTCTTGCTTCAGCCTCCCAAGTATCCGGGACCACAGGCTTCTGCCATGATACCCGGATAATTTTTCTATTTTTTTTTTTTATTAGAGCTGGGGTCTCACTCTTGTTCAGGCTGGTTTCAAACTTCTGAGCTCAGGCAATCTACCGCCTCGACCTCCCAGAGTGCTAGTATTCCAGGTGTGAGCCACCTCGCCCAGCCTCCCAACATATTTCTAAAATGAACTTTTTGAAAACCTGATTTCTGAGTAAGAGATTTTCCCCAAATTTAGCGTCATGCATGCATCATTTTAATGAATCACTCTGTATTTAACATCTGCTCATTTTGCTCCTAAGGTCCCTTTCAGCTCTGAAGGTTTATTGATCTGAAAAATCTGGCTACACTTGCTTTCTAGGTCAGATAGGCCAAGACTGGACTCCACGTCTCCTGCCCACTGATGTATGTGGCAGCTGACTAGCCCACTTCATTGGCAATAATTTTATATGCCAACCAGATGGTTCTCAAGGGGAGCTTTCTAATCTTCTAGCTCCACCCCGCCTGCGAATAGGAGAGGAGGCGCGTCCTGTGCAGTGCTCCGGAGGCATGGCATGAATGGCTGGGTGAGTGGACCTGTCCAAGGAGTCTGATCTGGAGGAAGCTTTCTCCAGTTCTTAGACACAAGCTTGCGCACACCCACTCATGAGCATCTGTACAAGATATGAGTAAGGGGGATACACCTGATGGCAGGGATCTGGCAGTAAGCCTTGACAGCCACGCTGGCCTTACCCTCCAGGAAAGAGCTAGAAGGGGAAGGGAAATTTACGTAAATGATATTTTTGTTTTGCTTTGTTTTTTAAGTGGAGGAAAAGTTATTCAATGGTGTAGGCTTTCAGGGAGACTGTGGCGGACGACGTCGCCACACACCCCAACTGGACTCAGACCCTCCTATGGGAACATTCGCAGTAGGTGCCACCACCATCTTGGATGCTGTGACCTCAGTTGTGACAGCAGAACAGTTTCCATTTCTCAGTGCGTTTGAAACCTGGCGCTGAGAATGACCTTGAGTGCCTGGGCAGATAGATAGCGTGCCTTCATCCCTGATCACGTGTGCTCATCTGCTGCCATGCACCAAAAGGAAAGCAAGTAAAACAAGAGAGTCTTCTGGATTCTGATTTGGCAAAATACATATTCAGCAAGAAAGCTGAGTTTCTTCTTTCTAGAAAGATTGGAAGGGCGGGCATGTAAATGGACGTAGGGAAGTAAGAATTTTTATAGACCTGTAAAATCCAACTCATATGAGACCATAATCCTTTCCTTGTATCTTTCTTCACCCTGGACAACAAATATTCCAAGATGTTACCTGGGAACAAACGTCTTTGCTTTCTCTTTTCTCAGATAAATGACTTTGCAGCTTAGAATGGCCACAATAGTGCACCTTTCCTCAGCCAGAGCAGCTTAACAAGCCTCAGTGAGCCTTTACTTTCTTTGGACTAAAAATAAGAGTACAGTAAATTTGTTGTTCTGAATTATCTGCCTATACTCATGTCTCTGGCTTGTCTCCTGCCAGAACTTTGTATCTCCCAGGACACCCAGATCACTGCCTAATGCAATGGCGGGGCTCCATTAGGATATGCTTTTAACTCACCAGCACCAAGCTTAGGGGTCCTTTCTTTACTACCAGTGGAATCTTCAATTTTGTATCCAGAAGCCACTTCCTAAAATTGGACAACTTGTTCCATGAGTTAAGGAATGGGCCTAGAGGCTTAAGTTTTTCAAGTACTTAATCACTTGTTTAAGAGGAGCCCTAAGTTGGCAGGCAAGCAGACCACAGTGCTTTGTGCAAATCTGTCCCTTCTAGAACAGGGAAAGGGAAGATAAGAGTGGCCTGCCACCATCACTGCCACCTCCAAAAAATGTTCAACATTTCCTCAGGCCCTTGATGGCAGTTTGTGTTTCAGAGAATTATAGGATGGGGAAGATGCTTTAGAAATGCCATCTAGCACTGTGGGAGGCTGAGGCTGGAGGATCATTTGAGGCCAGGACTGTGAGACCAGCCTGAGAAACATAGTGAAACCCTGTCTCTACAAAAAAAAAGGAAGAAAGAAAGAAAGAAAAAAGAAAAATTAGCTGGGCATGGGGCCATGAGGCTGAGGCAGGAACATTGTTTGGTGACAGTGAGCTATGACCATGCCACCATACTCCAGCCTGGGCAACAGAGCAAGACCCTATCTTCAAATTAGGGAAAAAAAGACCATCTTTTTTTTTTTTTT
>CAUYQV010001013.1:0-14986 GCA_963574575.1 Galagoides demidoff
GTCCCAGCTACTTGGGAGGCTGAGGCAGGAGACTCGCTTGAGCCCAGGAGTTGGAGGTTGCTATGAGCTGTGATGCCATGGCACTCTACTCAGGGGGATAGCTTGAGGCTCTGTCTCAAAAAAAAAAAAAAAAAAAAAAAATAAATTGAGTGAAGGCACGGCGCCCGTAATTCAGTGGTTATGGCACCAGCCACATACACTAAGGCTGGCAGGTTCAAACCTGGTCTGGGCCTGCTAAACAGTAATGACAACTGCAACAAAAAAAAAAAAATAGCCAGGCGTTGTGGTGGGTGCCTGTGGTCCCAGCTACTTGGGAGGCTGAGGTAAGAGAAATGCCTAAGCCCAAGAGCTGGAGGTTGCTGTGAGCTGTGATGTCACAGCACTCTACTGAGGGTGACATAGGAGACTGTCTCAAAAAAATGAAAAATAAAAAATAAAAAGAATTGAGCAAAGATGAAATCAGGACACAGAAACAGAAACAAAATGAATAAAACTCCCGAACAGAAACAAAAACATGAACCAACAAGAGCAATGTTCAGAACCGGGGGGGGCAGGAGAGGGAGAGCATTTTACCTTCCCCTGGAAGAGAAGGAAAACTAAGAATGCCCAGCATCTCTATTTGAAATCTTATTTGAAATCTTGATTCCTATTAGAAAGCAAAGCATACCTCCGGATGGACAAGAGTTTAAAGGCATCCCAGAAGGTTTCTTTGCTCCTGGTAACTTACAAGCACTGCTGAGTAAGAGGTTCTGAGAAAGCACTTGAGACAACAGTGGTTAACACATTGTTTTTTGGGAAAAGACAATAGAAACAGACGCTAGGGATCTGGTGAGGGCTGTATTTGGGAGTAAACCCAGGGAAGTGAGAGACTCACTCTTCTTTATCACTGAAGATACAGTGGAAATAGTTGGGCAACACTACCTACCCAATGCAGAAATTTTGGCTGTGAAATTTCACACTACGACACACCCTTGAGAAGTGGGGACTGAATACGGAGTAAGCCGAGCTTATGTTGTGTCCAGTGGATTTTCTTCCTTAATGAAAGTCATTGCTTCTAGACTTTTAGAGAAATATCCCTGAGCTATCTACATGCATTGCTCTTCCTGTGCCTTAAATATGTGGTTGACAAAGCCATCTATGAGGGTATCTGTTTTGAGGAAGTTTGTTCTTTTTTCCCCATCAATCACCACAGTGGCTTTTAGAACTGGACAGTGCAATTTCTTTTCTTTTTTTTTTTTTTTTCAGAACAGTGATGAAAGGGCTAAAAAGAACGGAAAGAAATTTGCCATTCTCAGTGGACAGGAAGGCATGATGCTTTCAAAATTTTAGCAGAACCTCCTGCAAGCACTTGTTTTATGTTTAGAGGGTATAAATAGTGACACAACTCTTAAATGGAGTTGCTGCACAGTTGGCTCAGCAGCCTCTGCAGTGCAGGGACAGACTTGATGTCATTGTCACTCTTGTTCTTTGAAATGTCCTCACTTGCACAAGAGTGTTTAGAAAAACACCTGCAGGGACAACCCTCTGCTGTCTTCTTTGGAGCCGGCAGCTTGACCACAGTACCGTATTCACTCAGTGAAGGGATAGAAAACATCGAAGTTTACCGTAAGTTTTGGTTTTTGGAAGCCACACATTTGGCAACTAAACTTGCTATTCAGATGAAGCTCCCTGGGAAATTCGACAGAGCTCAGAAAGAGAACTTGGCACCTCAACTAAACTCTGAGAGTTATACCCTAAAGAAACACTAAGTGTTCCAACATTGGAGTCCATCATCTGGGAACTTAAAGATACATTCACAGAACAGCCCCTCACAGATCTGAAATGTTTACCTCTGGTACCCTCAGTCATGGGTCAACTCAAATTCCATATGTCAAAGGATCACTGTGCTCACAGGCACAGAAGTGATGTACCCAATTCTGGCACCCTCTGAGCTGAACCTCACTGTTGGAGAATCAAATAGAAACTCAGAGGAAAAGATATCGAGCTTCCATTTACTGTTTTTGAAGCCCTCCACCTGCCTGGCATCAAATTTTTTTCTAATGTGTATACATTGCTAAAGGTCCCATGTATTCCTCCAGGGATGAAGGTTGAGAATGAGTGCTAAGGAAACAAACGAATGCTTCACAAAGCATACTAGAGGAATATTTTGACAGACCAAAAGTCAAGTGACTTGGCTCTGTTTAACATAAATTTTGATATAAAACATGATCTGAATTTAATGGTGGACAGTCATATCAAACTCTGTACAACTAAGTCAGAGCTTCCTACAGATAATTCGGAAACCATTGGAAGTACCTTAGAGACTTTAAAAATAAGCCTTCTCTTGCATTTGACATTTGAAAGATCTGGAAGGTGTATGTAGACCACTTAATGACTGAGTGTATTTAACAGTCGGCCTCCATTGACTACTTCAGTCATTGATAATTGACCTATTTGAATGGTCCCTCTTTGAACTCTCCCTGCTTTGAACACCTGTTCGTTCTTCCAGAGGACAGCATTTGAAAGTGCTGTGTTTCACTTCCTTGTGATCTCTGCTGGTGGCACTCTTGAATTGTTTTAGCTAAGTCATTTTAGATGTGACATTGACTCTCACAGTGGAGCCAGGTCAGGTAGAGTTATTTATTCTTTGAAGGAATGAATTTTGAGGATCTGTGGGAGGAAGGAATTATAAAACATTACATACAACGAAGCCCACCATTGACCTTTGACTAGTAGGAGTTTTAAATATGTGTGTTGTTAATAAAAATCTCTAAAGGATAGTTGCAAAAATTTACCAGAGAGAGCTTGTAAGCTCACCAAACAAGGATTTCAGGGTAGATTTTCTTTTCTTTATCAAATGAACTTAAAGGAACAAGCAACAGTTCAAGTTTGAATGGAAGAGCCTGCCATTGTTGTTTCCCAGCTGGTTGTCGTTGTTTACATTGCTTTGTGGAGCCTGCACCTTTATAAGCTTTTTGGCACATGTATGATGAACATTTCTGTCTCATGGTTAAGACAGGATCAGAGGCTATGGATACTGACACCTCACTTGTCTTTTTTTCATAACTTTCTCTACTGCTTCATCTTGATGTATAAGCAAAACCTGAAAAAAACAACAAAAATGAGTATTTTGTGGTTTATCTAAAAATAACATGGAAAACATTTCTGTTATTTTTGGTGAAGAAAATAAATTTTATATAGTTCAGTTCAATCTAAATAAAATGTAAATTTTATTTTTTTTAAAAAAGAGTGATTTAAGTAAGTAAGAAAATAAGTAAAGAATATTGGATTATAACCCCAAAACATATACTGGTGAGGTGGTGCACTCCTGGGAGTGCTGAGGTAGGTGGATCACTTGAGTACAGAAGTTTGAGACTAGCCTGTGTAATATGGCAAAAATCCATCTCAAAAATATTTCTTAATAAAAATACAGTATACATTGATATACTAATATTCAATAAACAATTGAATAAATAAATACATTGGGACAAATAGCTAAATCTCCCAGTGTAGAATTCCAAGTACTTTATGTAGATGCTCTGCCCTCAGGGAGATAATGTATAAGTCCCCACTCTGTTAGGGTGAACAGCACATAGTAACTTGCTTCCAAAGAACACAAGATAAAAAGGAGGTGAGGGAGCAACTTTGTATCTTAGCCATGTGATCAAGGTCAACATCAACAGTGAGAAGTAATGCTGATTGTTAAGCACTTGTCATAGACTGAATTATGTCCCCCCAAGATTCATACGTTGAAGCCCTAAAACTCAGTATTTAAGGATGTGACTGTATGTGGACACAGGGCCTTTGGGGAGGTCATTATGTTAAACTGAGATCACTAACATGGGCCTTGATCCAATCTGACTGGTGTCCTCATAAGAAGAGAAGGTTGGGACTTACAGAGAGAGATGCCAGGGATGTGGAAGTACAGAGAAAAGGCCATATGAAGATGCCAGGAAAAGGCAGCCACGTGTGAGTCAAGGGAAGAGGCCTCCAAAGAAAGCAACCCTGCAGATCTGGCATTACCAGGCTCCAGAACTAAGAGCAATGAATTTCTGTGGTATAAGCAGCCCAATCTGTTGTGTTCTGCTATGGTAGCGCAGCAGACTAATTCAATATTCTTGATCTGATATGATGACAACGGCACTGAACTCTGTGGTCTTTCTCCAAACTCACAATCCCATCATGTAAATACCATTTGAATAAAAGTCTACAAGACAGCTGACCAATACTCCTCAACATGTTCAAGGCCACCTAAAACAAAGACAGTCTAAGAAATTGTTGCAGCCAAGAGAAGCCAAAGGAGACAAGATGATTAAAGGTGAAGTGGGATCCTGGAACAGAGAAAGGGCAATACCAACTAAGGAAAGCTGAATGAAGAGGGGACTCTAGTTAATAATAATGTAGCAACATTGTTTCATTATTGTAACAAATGTACCAAACTTATGTAAGATATTAACAATAGGAGAAACTAGTGTGGAGTAGATGGGAACTCTCAGTACTAATGTCACCTTTTCTGTAAACCTAGAACTATTTTAGAAGAAAGTTTATTTTTTAAAAAATGCTTCATTTTTTTCAGATATACTACCATTAAACTGTATTTAAATGTTTCACAACATTTTAAACATAGTAACTATGTAATTGTTGCCCAGGGAAGAGTCAAATAGGGTATTAGGATGGTAATTCCCTCCCTGTATGCCCTTTAGTTCTTCATTAGCTTTTCTTTCTCCCTCCCTTCCTTCTTTCCTCTCTCTTTCTCTTTTTTCTTGGAGACACGGACTCACTCTGTTGCCCAGCTTGGAGTACAGTGTCAACATCACAGCTCAATGCAACCTCAAACTCCTGGGCTCAAGTGATCCTCCTGCTTCAGCTTCCCAAGTAGTTGGGGCTACAACTGGGGGAAACCATGTCCAGCTAATTTTTCTATTTTTTTAAACCTTATTTGAATTAATGTGAGGGTACAATATTTAGGTTACATTGTTCTCACTTCCAGGACAAAGTTCCATTTGTAGAAGAGCCCCTCACCCAAGAGGCATGTTATACACCCTCATAATGTGCACGTTAGGTGAGATGCCACCTCATGCCCTCCCTCCTTCTGCCATACGTCCTCCCCACTCCTGCTTCCCTCTACTCCCCCCCAGAATTGGACTATAATAGTGTTTTATCATTCTTAGGAACATGTAATTATTTATAGATTGATTTCATATTAGTATGGAGTGCACTGGATATTCATCTTTCCATTCTTGTGATACTTAACTAAGAAGAATGTATTTCAACTCCATCCAGGTAAATGTAAAAGATGTAAAGGCTTCATCTTTTTTAATGGCTGCATAATATTCCACGGTATACATATACCACAGTTTGTTGATCCATTCATGGGTTGATGGGCACTTAGGTTGCTCCCGTATCTTGGCAATTATGAATTGAGCAAATTTTTCTATTTTTTTGTATAGATGTTTCACTTTGTTGCCCTAGCTGGTCTTGAACTCCTGGCCTCAAGTGATTCTCCCACCTCAACCCCCAAAGTGCTAGGATTGTAGGTGTGAACTACTGCACCCAACTACTGTTTCTTTTTCTTCCTGTAGTCTTTTACAATAATTCTCAATTTGTCTTTCCAAAAGTTGCATTGTGTCCAGTAGTTTGTCTCCCCTCCCTTCATTTTTCTGGAAGTCTTCCCTGGATGAGCCTCTGAGTCCATTAAAGGTCATTTTGTGAGAGACGGATTTAATGTAGCTCAGGTATATGGTTTTCTGGTGGCCTAAACTATTTAAAAATAGAATTTAGAGTGGCTGGACGAGTGGACAAAGAATATACACCCTACATGTCCTTTCCTGCTCTTCTTATCTAGTGTTTAGGAGGTGAAGTTGATGTAATTCTGATCCAAAGCAAAGATGTGATATTTCAGTCAGTCCTAATAGCCTTGAGGATATTCCAGCTTTAAGAACCTGCTGGAATTCAGGGACTCAAGGTGGGAGCTGACTGCTTTTGTCAGGGTTCAGACCGTTGTCTGCATTGGTTCCTGCTGTGCTCTTGTAATAGAGAATGGCCTGGGGGCTGGGGGAAAGAAGGAAAAAATGTCTTCTTTGTCTATAAAACCCCCTTACCTTTTTATGTTTTGGTTTTGGTTGAGAACTAAAACCTACATCCCTACCTCAGGCCAGTGGTTGGGAGGGGCAGGGGAATGTCTTTTGTTCTTTGTGCCACAGGAGACAGCTCAAGGGAATCACAGGGGAGTGGTCAGGAGATTGTTTTTTATTCTTCTCCTTCTAACATTCATTTCCTTTTTTTTTTTTTTTTTTTAAGAGACAGAGTCTCACTTTGTCACCCTGGGTAGAGTGATGTGGCATCACAGCTCACAGCAACCTCAAACTCTTGGGCTGAAGCAATTCTCTTGCCTCAGCCTCCTGAGTAGCTAGCCCTCCCCAATTCCCGGCTATTTTTTGTTGCAGTTTGGCAGGGGCCGGGTTCAAACCTGCCACCCTGGGTATATGCAGCTGGCACCCTACTCAGTGAGCCACAGCGCCACCCCTAACATTCATTTCTAAACAGCAACAGTAGCAAAGATTTAAGGACCCGCCAGCCTCCTCATTTGCTTCTCTTTCCTTTTCCTCTAACCACTTGTCCCTGTTTTTCTGATGTGGCCTCAGGGACAAGTGCTGAACTTTCAGTAACACTCTTGGCTGAAGAAAGACCAGATTCACCAAAAGCAAAGCAAGCATGAGACAAAAAGTCTATGGAGGAAGAGAAAGATGGGTTTACAGATCAAGACATGTTTGTCACAGATACTAACCAGGCCTCCTTGTCATGACAAAAAAGCTCTGATAATGGTCTGGGGTCCTGTTATATTCTGTTTGGACTCCCTTCTCATGGTTCAGATAGTACCGAGGAACCACTTTGACAGACAGAGGACTACATGATAATTGGCTCTAGGCTGCTCCAATGGAAGTACTTTCCAAATCCTATTGTACCTGCAGCCTGACCCCCGGGTATGGCAGTTGCCCAGGGCAGGATTAAGTTGACCACCAACACAGGGCCACTCTGGTCCTTCTTCCCAGATGGGGCAATCACTGAGGCAGCACCAAGGCAAGGTACCCCCTTTCCTCCTCCAAGGTCCCTGGCTATCTGCGAAACAATTTCAGCAGGCACCAATCAATAAATCAATCCTCCTGGAGTCTGAACAACTAACAAATACAAATCCACCTAATTAGACCATTGTCCAGTGCACATTTCTTCATCTGATGAACAAGGATTCTGAAAGGTGTAAGGCGTTGTGGTGCCCAGGTACAGAGACAAGGCTGCAGCCCAGGCTCATTGAAAGGGAAGGGAGACCAACCTGGGCAGTGCAAAGGTGGAGTCTGCAGTTAGGGTGTGTTCAGAGACCCCTTGTATTTGGGGTCACAGCTTTCAGGGAAGGTTAGGGTCCTTTCCCACAAACTCTGGGAGATGAGACTAGCCATATCCTTTGTGTCTTTGTCTTAGGAAGAGAGGAGGAGGAGGGGAAAGGGTCCGTGGGCAGCTTTGTTAGGGACCCCAACAGAGTCTGTGCTAGACTTTGCCAAATTCATGAATTTCCAGTGAAATAACTTTTTTTCTTCCCCTTCTAACATTCATTTCCAAACAGCAACAGTAGCAGAGACTTAAGGACCCTAGGACATGGTTTTGAGCAGAACAATACCTGTTTTACACAGAACAATGTATGTTTAAATTTGTCCTTGTAAATGTCACCATGCCTTCTTAACTTTGTATAACCAGCACCTACCACGCAGGAAGTGTCCAGTATTTTCTTGAAGTTGTTTGACTTATCTGGCATCTTACCGTGAAGGTCAGTTTTACACGCATTTTAACTTTTGTTTTCTCCCAGATCAAAATATTTGTTTTGGCGATATCAAGGGAGATTTCCCAGAAAAACTTTCCTTTTTGGCTATTAGTAAGTTAGTTTACTTCCTGCCTCTCTGTGGAGACAATTCAGAAAAGATTAACCATAATCCCCATGCTGCTGGTTTCTTTCTCATGTCCTCGCATTTCCAATCCTGCTTGTTTTTGTGTGTTAGCCTCTGACAGGATAGGCATCTGCTTGATAAATATTTACTGATTTGATTTAATTTAGAAAAGCCCTTGATGGTCTAAACAATAGAGCTTAATTGGCAACATTCGCTGCAGATTCCCTTAACCTTGTCTCTGAATGTTCTCACAAGCCAGAAAGTACTACATGCCTCTGTGTGCAAATGAGTCACTGTACCCACCCCCAATACCCCCTCAAAGGCAGCCCGGAGATAAACACTGAAGTGCCAGGAAATGAAAAATCGAATCCACCTCAAAACTACCAGATTCCCAGCTCATTTAGCCTTCTTGATAACCACACCACCATTATTTTTCATTTTTCCATTTGCTTCCAAATACGTCCAGACCCGTGTTATCTGATTCTGACCCTGGCCAGAAGATGTTTGCCAGTAAGAGGCAGAAGGATGCATTTACTGTTAGATGTTTGAGTCAAAGCAAAGAGGTTAAAGGAGGTTTCTTGGCACTCATCAGGGCAGAACAGAGGCTGCTTTGTCCTCTCAGATTCTCTGGGGCTTGGCCCTTGCCTCTTCTTGGATAACACGTTGCTCCTCGACATGCTGGGCTGCAGCCAGGACTGGTCTCCCCATCAGTCATTCCCTTCGGGCAGCCGCAGCCCAGTAGTGAACACAGTGACTCCCTGTCCTCAGCAGTTAGGCTTCCTGAAAGTTGCCTGCCCATTTTGTGAATCTAACACCTGATATAAAATTTCTAATTACAGACACTAAATTCTCTCTCCTAGGAGATTTGAAACTGCGTGCTCTGGCCTTTGTTAAGACCTTTTATTTTCATTGGAAAGCCCTTGCCAAACATCAACCACATTTCATTCCATCGGATCCAGGCCTTTATCTCTTCTCAAGCAGACGAACGCAGAAAGCTTCAGTTGCTGGCTGAGCAGGCAACCCAGTCCGAGGTCTGCGTGCACACAGGGCTCCTGCAGGGCCATGACTGTGCAGGGTGCCCCCAGAGGGATTGCTCAGGTTCTGGAAGCACCACTTTGTTGACATCCTTCAACAAAGGCTTTTTCATTTCAAAAGCACACTGGATAATTGCATTTTTAGAAGTGTTACTGGTTCTACTCTAAGTTTTCCCACAAAGCATTTAATGCTGGATTTAGACATGACACAGTGGGATTAAAGAACACAACATTATGTGGCGAACAGCCATTCTGACGGAAGCATATTTACATACACTTGAAAAAACTGTGCTTTTTTCCTGTGTTTGCATCCTGAGATGTAGGTCAGCAAATTTCCATCCCCAATTCCAGTGGATGTTGCAGAGAGAATGGCCCCAAAATATGGCAAAATTATTTCTGTCTCCCCAACTTTTGGGAAACTGAAACCTGCCTCCCTGATTCAGGCCAGAGGTCTGGAGGGGCAGGGAATGTCTCTTGTCCTTTGTGCCACAGGAGAGAGCTGAAGGGAATCTGGGCAGAGGTCATGAAATCCTCTTAGCTGAAGATGGGATGACTCACAGGCAGGCAGCACGGATGGAGTAAGTCTGCTGGACCAGGGGGATGATTCAAAACCCAGCCAGGAGGGGGCAGGACAGTTTTCACACAAGATTTCATCACAATACTCAGAATGGTGCACAATTTAAAATTTACGACTACTTTATTTCTGGGATTTTCCATTTAACATTTCTACCTTGGCTGACTGCAGGTAGTTGAAATGACAGAAAGGAAAACCTCAGGTGAGAAGGGACTATTGTCTTTAGGAGGAATTGGACTAACACAAAAAGTAAAAGGAACAGCAGAAGAAACGGCTGGAGAGTTAAAGAGAGGCCATATCATGAGAGGCATTTTTATTTCTGAGACAAAAATCTCAGACTTGGTTTTACATAGTAGAAGCATTTGTCACTCTGGGAAAAGTGCCATGGTGTCACATCTCACAGCAACCTCATACTCTTGGGCTCAAGTGATCCTCTTGCCTCAGCTTCCTGAGTAGCTAGGACTACAGGTGCCCGCCACAACGCCTGGCTATTTTTACAGATAGGATCTTGCTCTTGCTCAGGCTGGTCTCAAACTCCTGAACTCAAGCAATCCACCAACCTCAGCCTCCCAGAGTGCTAGGATTACAGGCATGAGCCACCATGCCTGACCACTAAGAGATTTTTAATGAAAGGTGTGACAGCCACGTGGTGAAGAGGTTAGAGAGGAGTGGGGAAAGATAACAGGAAGGAAACCAGTTACGGATATATTGTAACAACCCAAGAAAATAATAATGCGGGTCTGAACCAAATGTGGGGAATAAAAAGGAATAGAAAATTTGAGAAATATTTTGTAGGTAAGATAATGAGGATTAGTTCATTGAGTTTAGGAAAAGAGAGAGTGTCTGAGGGGCTAGGGGAAAAAACGAAAAACAAAACAAAACAAATTAAATGATTAGATTAGCTGGGGGTTAGAGAATGGAGGGAGGTGGTGTTACTGGTGTTGCCAATTTAGATGAGAAATACAGGAGCAGAAAGAGGTCATGGAGGAAACGTGAGTTCATCTTTAGGTTTATTGGATTTGAGGAATGCAGCCTAGTCCAGTTTATGGAGAAGAAGAAAACTGTAAATTGCCATTGCCATCAAGACTCCCCTTTCTTGGAGTAGAAATTCAGAACTAAGGCCATGAAGGCTGAGAGATGTCAGGGTTCTCCTTTGTTTGGTGGCTGGTAGGGAACTGGTACTCCTGGTGGGAGTAGCTTATCAACAGGACTTTACACCACCCAACTCTCACGCCCCAAGTTTGCCTACGAACAACTCAGACACATTTCGGTATCTACTAAATATGGGGGCAACAACTGTCCAGTCAAGGTAGGGAGATGAAACTAAGGACTATGCAGCAAATGTCCACTAACAAGATAGCAATTCGAGACAAAGAGGCAGGATAGTGGGTGATGCCTGGAGAGCAGCCGTGGTTTAAAAAGTCATGGGGAGGCACAGCAATCTTTCGGGTGCTGGGACAATTTCCAAACAATGGCAAACAGACAGGAATACGCTTCCGGTATGGGGGCTGGGAAGGATCAGGACCCAGGGTTCCCGGGGTGGGCAGATGCAGGGTGAGGCCTACAGGCTGGAAAGGAGCCTGAGCTCAACAAGACAGGCCACAGGCAATGTGGCAAAGATAGTGTCAATAAAACTGTTACTTTGTCTACTCTTACATAAATTAAAGAAGTTAAAGTCATTGCAATTAATTTTACCTTGCGAATCTTCCTGAGAGTTTCTCTGTACTTCCCTGGATAATTGATATTCAAAACAGATGAAACTCAGGAGAGACTTTTACCCATTGTAGACAAAAATAGAGATCCTTGCCTTTTGCTTTCACATTTAAGGATTAAAGAACTTTGGTTTTTTGAGGGGGTTTAGTAAATATTGACTGCAATAACTTAGAAGGTCCCTATGGCACTAATGATGATTCAGAATAAGATCTTGGAAAGTGTACTTAACTTTTATTGCTGCAAAGGCAGGTCATACAGAGGACACGAACAACATAAAAACAGACCTGCTTTGGCCAGTGAGGGGTTACAAGCAAGTGATATGACCTCTTTCACCTATAGTGTTCTAGTTTGTGAAATAGGGATTGTCATTCTTTCAATCATTCAACAAATGTTTTATGAGCATCCACCGTGTGCTAGGCACTGTTCTACCCACTTTATAGAGTTATTTTGAGAATTAAATGAAATAGCACAAGTGAAATTGCTTCGTATAGTTTCTAGAATCTCTCAGGTGCTGACTGTGTTAGCTTTTCTATTTGAGAAGCTTTTTCAACTGGAACAAGATGAGCATTTGAGTCATCATTGGGTCAGGCCAACAAAGGGCCAAGATACTCAAGAGTGTTTGTTATAATATTATGGCTCTTCCATAAGGGAAGAAGTGACAACCTGGGAATCTAAGAATGAAAAGAACTTTAATTTTTGAAGCAGTAGGATGAAGGACAAAATGTCACTGTGGGGGCAGTAAAGCACTTCCAAGTCAAGGTTATTATGAGGAGGGTGACACAGCGAGTGGGAGAGTTCCAAGGTCAGACCCATCATAAATATGCATGTCCTACTGGGTTTAACACAGAGAGAAAACCGAAAGATAGTTTGCTTCATCAACATGTTTGGACTCAAGGTTGTGTGACAAAATATTAATAATTGTTCTTCTGAAGCAGTTGTAACAGGGAATCCACTGAAACCTGGAACGCGATTCTACAATCAGAGAAAGTGTTCTGAATTGACCAGCTAAGGGCTCTGAGACTGATGTTAGGATTTGCTAATGTTCTAAGTAATTCATTTTAAAAAGGAAAGGAGGAAAAGCTGACTCAAGCTGGAAACTTGTTTTCTCCCAGTGTAGCTGATGTATTACTTTTGCTTCTGAAGTGAGTTGGTTCATTAGCAGAGGGTACAGCATTTTGCGCTTCCCTTTTACAAGTTGAACTTTAGCTCAGACCATGAAGGGTCTATGTTGATTAGTCATAAGTCATAATGGGACAGGTTGGGCCTGATCCCCAAACAGAGAAGGGGAAAATCAAGGTCATTTGCTATGCCCCGAAAGTGCTCAGAAAGGCAATATCATTACTTATTACTATGTGTGACAACTGGAATTGCCTATTTATTTTTCCATCTTTTCCACCAGACTATAAGCTCCTCAAGTGCATGGACTGTGTATTATGAATCTTGTAACCCCAACTGCTTGAAAACCCACTTGGAGGAGGGGCTCAGTAAATACTTTGTAGCAGACCAGTGATTAGAGAAATGGATGGAGGGATTCTGGATTCCTGGCATTCAAGAAAAATCACCATAACAATAAAGAAAATGGTGCTCAAGTGAAGGAGGACAAGACCGACTGCTTAGCTTGGGCCAACAGAGAGGTGAAGGCTCAATCAATGTAATTCTAGAATCACGGAGAAGAAGGGAACTTGGACTCGTGTTTACCACAGGTTCTACTCCTCCCAGGAGTTCAGCCAGTACCGCCAGTAGAGAAAGCTGCTATTGGGTAAATAAAGCTACCTTATACGCGTATTGTGTCTTGTGGGGCCCAAGAACAAGTGAGAGCTCCGGGACTTTCTAAGGACAGAGGCCTATCTGCCTCCTTTCTGTCCCCAGGGTAGTAACCCTGAGAGGCAAGGGCTCCATCTACCTCAGGTAGACAGGATTACAAGTGTCTCAGGCAGTCATCATGACAACAGGTGTCAGGTTCCAGGTGACTGTCTGCATTGTTGGTTCTCGGGGTGCTCTTGGCCAAAAATGACCAGACACTCCAAAGTAAGGCAAGTGTGAAACAAAGTTTATTGAGGAAGAAAAAGATAGGCTTACAAAGCAAGATACATTTGCCACAGACAGCAGTGGGTCCCTTTGAAATGAAAAAACGGCTTTGGTTATGAGTGGGGGGTTCTGTTTTATACTGCCTAGATTGGGCCCATCTTGTGGTTCAGAGATCAACATGGAAGCATAATCTTTCTGCTCATGTGACTCTCTCATGAGCCTCTCAGAAAGCCAATTGGGGGAGGGGGTGATTCGGACCACAATGTAGATTTATGCTAATGACATGATAATTAGCCTCAAGGTTGTCTTAGGTCATTTCCAAACTATTGTACCTGTGCAGCAGCTTGGCCTGTAGCCTAGAGTGTCCTTTGAATCTTTTCATTTGTTTTTTCATTAGAGTCTCATCCTGTTGCCCTGCGTAGAGTGTCTTGGCATCAATAGCTCACAGCAACCTCAAACTCCTGAGCTCAAGCAATCCTCTTGCTTCAGTCTCCTATGTAGCTGGGACTATAGGCACCCACCATTATGCCCTGCTAGTTTTTCTGTTTTTAGTAGAGACAGGGTCTCACTCTTGTTCAGGTCTGAGTTGAGCAATCCACCTGCCTTGGCCTCCAGAATGCTAGGATTATAGGTGTGAGCCACTGCTACCGGCTCCTTTGCATCCTTTTGCAGTCAGCACGCTAAGTTCTGACTGGTAGATTGGTAGGGTGGTCCCTCCTCCCAGGTGTGAGCTAGCTATCTCTTGGGACAGACTGAAAGTGAAATGAGGACCTGATTCCTCACCATCTACCTAACACAACTGAGAATGGCCTATAAGGAATGGACGAGGAGGCGGTGAGGTGTGAAGGAGCTTTGGGAGTGGAGTCAGCATCAGCTTGTACACAGACTTCCTAGCCAGGAGCTACAGTTGTTAGCTAAGGATTTGGTGGGGTCAGCACCAATAAAGCTCCAGCAATGTGAACGGTTTTCCCCAGGACATCTCAAACCTGAGACTGATAAAACTGAATAATAAGGGAACAGCAATCCTTCAATCCCTCCAAGGAAATAGAGAAACGACCTCCAGTGAAATCCTCTGCATAACTGTAAGCAGCCAGGAGAGGGCAGCCTCTGGAGATAGCTCTTTGCTTTGCAAGGCTGACCCAAGTGCTTCGGGAGGAATGTGCTCCAGGAATGGTCATCAGAGAACTTCCTCTTTGCCATTTTACTAGCCTAGGGAGGAGACTGAGAGTATAAGCAGACTCTTAGATGTGTGGAAAATAGCCGCTGGGCTCACCTATAAAAAGGTACTTCCCTGGTACATGATCAGTGCAGATAACTACAAGTCCCAGCTTATAATTCACACTTCAGCCAAAGTGAGGTGTGTTAGAGGAGAGAGGCCAAGCTTACTATGTAAAAGGAAAACTTGATTTTGTAGAAGATCATTCCCCAGGGATTGCCTCTATATGGGAGGTAGCCGAGAATGGTGTTTAAGACAATAGACTTACGGGTGGTGCCCATGGCTCAATGGGGTAGGGCGCCAGCCCCATATGCCAGAGGTGGCTGGTTCAAACCCAGCCCCGGCCAAAAAAAAAAACCCCACAGGCTCGGCGCCTGTGGCTCAATCGGCTAAGGCGCCAGCCACGTACACCTAAGGTGGGGGGTTCGAATCCCCAGCCCGGGCCCGCCAAACAACAATGATGGCTGCAACCAAAAAATGGCCGGGCGTTGTGGCGGGCGCCTGT